>JAFEMH010005376.1:0-165186 GCA_022495995.1 Adenophora triphylla var. japonica
TCTTTCTAGTTCATTCCATGGAAACGATTTCGCTAGAGGAGGGAAGATCAATAAATTGGTGTCATATCTGGTTGATCACGAAGAAAATGAGTTTCGGGTCATTTCCATTTATGGAATGGGTGGTATAGGGAAGACCACACTTGCTCGGAAAGTGTATAAAGACAAGAAAGTGCTGAGCCATTTTCAAAGTTTCGCTTTTTGTTTGTGTGGAGCGAACAATGTCGAGCGGAAGAAATTTTAAAACATATACTACAACAACTCTTCTCTTGTGAAGGAGGAAGAGTTGAAGATATGACTCAGGGGATGCTGTAATTGAATCACTTAAAAGAGTACAAGTAGAGAAAAGGGTGGTTTGATCATTATTGGACGACATTTGGTTTGTAAGTTGATTGGGAAAGCCTGAATTGCGGCTTAGTTGATGAAAGCACGGGAAGTACAGCACCGCTTACCACTCGGATCAAGGATGTTGCAGATAAGTGATTTTGCTACTCTTTCGACTGCCTTAAGCCATAAGATGAGTGCTGGGAGTTATGTCAAAAGAAAATAGGCACAGACAGAGGTTAGTTAATTATGATTATAAGAATCAAGTATAAATGTTACGTTGCTTCCACCGGTTTTCTTTTTTTTTTTTTTTTTTTTTCAATTCGTCAACTTTGGATTATTAGGTGTCTTAAATACTTAAGCGCCCTTACTGATCTTACTCATGGTCCATATGATAAAAAAATTATGTAATCATAATTATATCTCTGTTATTACTATATTTTATAATAACTTTTAAAAAAGGACGAAATAAAATAATTATGTAATCAAAAATTATGTAATCTCAAAATAGAAAGTATGGTACTATATTTTTATAATAACTTTTAAATTATCAATTTTTTTTTTTTGAAAAAACTCGTGATTTATTTGTTTGTATTGTTTATTTATAAGATGATAAATTTTTGGGGCGGACAAATAAAATATATGACATTTATTACTTTATACAAACTATGATTTTTTTTTAAACAAAATATAGTTTGAGAGACATTTAAGAAAGCTTTTAAGAATTATTATTGTCTTAAATACTTAAGCGCCCTTACTGATCTTACCATGGTCCATATGACATCTTGCTTGTGCGTGAGAAATAGAACCTGGTAATTGACATGGGAGGAAAATAATGACTTTCCCTACATTAATAAAGTATGTACTCATTATTATTTATAAAATTATGTAATCATAATTATATCTCTGTTAATGTATGTTTTTTTTTTTCCTTTTTTCCTTATAGATTCTGAAATAGAGAAAAAGAAGGAAGAGCTGGGAAGGAAAATGATTGCTTGGTGTAAAGGTAATCCCCTAGCTGTGTGTGTTCTCCGGGGGGTTTTAGTTACAAAATACAGCCTACGTGAGTGGGAAAGATTTTATGAAAGCAGAACATGGACGGAGAGAAGTATCAACAATTCAATGACTTAGTGGTGGAAGGGTTATTATTTAGTTACAAGGAGTTACCATACCAGCTAAGGCCATGCTTTCTTTACATGGCAAGTCTTGTTGAGGACGAGAAGATAGAGGTGGAGACGTTGTACATGTTATGGGATGCTGAAGGCATGATATTGTCAAAGGACAGACAAGTAGGAGAAACAAATATGGATGTAGCAAAGAGATATTTGGGTGAATTAGTGGGAAGATGCATGATTGAAGCTGAATTAGCTGATGAGGCGCATCCTAACACTAAGAGGAGGTACAAGTTTTGTTGGCTTCATGATCTAATGAGAAAATTATGTTTGTCAATAGTTAAAAAGGAAGATTATCTCGAGGTCCATGACTATCGTGGTCGTAAAGATGAAGTCTTGGGATTTCATTCCTCTTTTTCAAGGAATGATACTAAGTTATCTCCTAGGCAAGTCTTGTATCTTCCCGAGGAACATGATTTCATTGTTCAGGATGATAAACACAATGCAACTCGGCATGTGAGGTCTCTTATGTTCAAACATGGACGTGCGAAGAAATTATCCAAGTTGAAGAAGTTGAATTTGCTGAGAGTACTAAGCTTTGATAATACCTTAATTGGGAAGGAAGATATTACCAATGAGCTCATCCACCTTAGATACTTGAGCCTTTACTGGTGTCGTATAGTATGCCTTCCATCATCCATATGACTTTATATACTTGCAAACTCTAGATATGCGAGTATATTATAATTTAAGTGTTGACTTTAGGATACCAAATCTTGCTCTAAGAAAATTGAAAGGATTGAAGCATCTATTTCTTCCTCATAAACCTTTCTATAAGGTGACCCCAAAATTTTCCAGACTGAGACTTGATGGATTGACCAAGTTGGAGACGCTAGTAAACCTTGATTCAACGATGTGCGAGATGGAAGATGTCATTCATATCACCAATCTTAGAAGATTAGAATGGATGATTTGTATCTCAAGTGAGGATGATGGTAAGAAGATGAAGGAATTCATGAATAAAGTGAATTTGGATCGGTTATGCACTCATCACTTGCAATTGAACTGGACAATCCAAAGGTAGAGATGTACTCGGATGTTTTAAGAGGACAAATTCCTGAATGTTGTGAAGAAATTTTGCATGAGTTGAAGATAGCAGGGGTGATAGGTAAGTTATTACCTGAATTTTCCAAATTTAGTCGCCTCACTGCGTTAATCTTGGCAAAATTTGAGGTAGAAGAAGACCCTATGCCGACACCGGAGAAACTCTCAAACCTAGAGGTCCTCAAATTAGTAGATGGGAAATTGAAGGGAAAGGAAAATGACTTGTTCTTCAATTGGTTTTCCCAAACTTAAGGGTTTGATTTTAGACAACCTGAAAAACTTGGAGAAGTGGTGTGTTAAAGAAGGTGCCATGCCCAATCTCCTCCATGTATGGATTTCGGGATGCTCAAAGTTAGAGATGCTTCCTGAGGAACTGAAATTCATTTCAACCTTCGAGGAGTTAAGGATCAGGGATATGCCAGAAGAATTCGAGAGGAGGTTGATTTGGCAGAGAGGAAGACGGAACTGGAGAAGGACCAGAATTTTACAAGATTCAACCAATGTTTGGAGTGGATAGGTATAAGATAAGAAGGAGGAGATGAATTCAATACTAGTCTTTACACCGGAGAGTATAAATTAAATTCATGTAAGTTTTTGTTTCGTAATTAATGAAAAATAAAAAAGAATGATTTTTTTTCTTCGTGTTTGTGCGCATTCAACATTTACTATACATTTACTATACATTTCTTCGTGTGTAAGGGCATTCAACATTTACTATACATTTTTTCTTTATATACTAAATATGAAAAATTTGGGACCATAATTTTTTTTGGCTCGAGTCAACGCGTGTTCCAAGTCAACCAAGATGAAGCCTAATTTGTTTTGTTCTACTTTAAAATTGGAATCTTCTCTTGACCTGTCACGTTTAATAAATAATTAATAGTCATATTTGAATTTTCCAAGATTATCCACGTTGGAATGGATTCTTTAATTAAAAATTAAAAGTCAAGAGTAAATTGGTAAATGAATGACCACTAGGGATGTTCAAAAAATCCGTGAAACCGAACTTTACCGATAAAATCGTATCAAATCAGTAAAAATTGGATCAAACTAATTTGTACAGTAATAGGAAAAGGAAATTTTGGGCTTGTTATTTCAAAAAAAAATTAAAAAAAATTATTTGCGGAACTGCTGTAATAGCAACGCTAATATACGTTTAGAGAGACAATTGGATTTGGGCAAAATGAACCTCGAAGAGTTGAAGGCCGCATTCGATGCATAACATGCAGTTGTCTTTACAATAGTATGAACGTTCATATTTGCATCTCAAAAGTTATTGCGGATGAAAAAAAATAGGCACAACAAAATGGCTTGTATGCGAATCTGACATCAAAATAATTGTCAGACTTATTTATGGTGGAGCATGTTAAAAAATAGAGAAAATGAGACCGTATGTGAAGAAGAGTCTTCATCCAAGTATGAATTATTCTTGATGTCCATTTGTGGTAAACATTTCCTAATCATTGAATTGTCAACGACGGTTGCAGAAAATGCTGATCAATAATTATCAGAAAATTTCGATCTTTCATATTCAAATTTGTTTGATCTGAAGTCTAATCCGAGTTTTTCCGGTTTTTTCCCATCTTCTTTTAGAGTTTTTTCACTTATAAGAGTTGACTCTCGTAGATGTGTTGGAATTTGGCCTCAACGCTCCGAACCTCACAAACACCGAAAACACAAACTAGTGTAATGAGGCAACTGGGGTATTTTTGTTTGAGAGGCTTTAGTGGGATTTCAAAATTCATATCCTTTAAAGCATTAAGTTAGGCCCCGTGAACCTTAGAGAAAGGAATCGTTTCATTTATTTATTTTATTATTAATTTTTGAGGCATTTACAAAACTCATTTTATAACTTCAATATTACAAAAAAAAAAAAACACATAAGTTTAATTTTACAAAAACTACATTTTATTTTCCCTAAACTACACTCATATTTTCGGTTTTACTATTAAGTCCTTTCTCTCTCGGTAACCGCCATTAATCACTCCCTCCCCAAAACGCAAAACTCACACAACGCACATACTCCATCAAATTAACGGCCTAAAGAAATTTCTCTCTATCCCACTCTCCATCGCCATTTTTCCCAATGATAACTATGGATTAAATCGCCGGAAAAATCTCAAATCTAAGAGTACTCCAACGAAATCTAAGGTAATGCTTCTATTTTCAACTGATAAATGTGGTTTTTGATTTTTTTTTTTTTGAATTTTCTTCGCTATTCGTCGTTTGAATTTATTTTGAACTAGATTTGTGTAAATGTTCTATTGATTGTGTTTCGATTTAATTTCTACAAACATCTGATAGATGTGTTTCGATTTCTACAAACAGTTCATATAAACAACTGATATATGTAATTTATCAGTTATTTTGTTCAATTTCTGTTGTTTGTGTTTCGATTTTTGACCTAGGTAATGATTATGTTTTTTGCACATTTTGCAAATAGTTTCATATAAATAACTGATATATGTAATTATCAGTTGTTTTGAAATGTTTAATCGCAAATTTTTGACATGAATATCAATTGTTTATTTAGTGACTATCAGTTGTTTGATAAGAGTGAATATCGCTGTTTGTTTTAGAATTTGTGAAATAAACAACTTTGTGCATATTCATTTGTGTAACATGTTATGAAAAGTACAACCGATGATAAGAGTGAATATCAGTTGTTCGATTAAGTGTTATTGTTCTCATATTTGTGAAATAAACAACTGATAGTCACTTTTATCGGTTGTTGTGCATTTTCATTTGTGTATTATGTTATGAAAAATACAACTGATGATACGAGTGAATATCACTTGTTCGATTAAGTGCTTTTGTTTTATAACTTAGAAATAAACAACTGATAGTCACTCTTATCAGTCGTTGTGCATTTTCATTTGTGTAACATGTTATGAAAAGTACAACTGATACGAGTGAATATCACTTGTTTGATTAAGTGTTTTATAACTTGTGAAATAAACAACTGATAGTCACTATTATCAGTTGTTGTGCATTTTCATTTGTGTAACATGTTATGAAAAGTACAACTGATAATAGTGAATATCACTTGTTTGATTAAGTGTTTTTGTTTTAGAATTTGTGAAATAAGCAACTGATAGTCACTCTTATCAGTTGTTGTGCATTTTCATTTGTGTAACATATTATGAAAGTACAACTGATAAGAGTGAATATCAGTTGTTTGATTAAGTGTTTTTGTTCTCATATTTTTGAAATATAAAACTGATAAATGTTATTTCTCATTTAGATGGTTAAGAAACAGTTGTAAAGAACGATGTTAAAGGGAAGAAGAAAATTAAGAAACAGAGATTAGGGAAAAGCCTTGTCTATCGATCAAACATTGAAGGTACCCTTAAGCTCATAAAGAAGTTAGAGTTAAGGGATAATTAGCTTTAGATGCTGAAGAAATCTCCCTTCTACAATATGTTAAATTCCCTAACAATTAACAATGACATGCCAATTAGGAAATCTGATATGACCAGTCATGACATAATTAGGTGCTTTGATCCTAAGAAAGGGAAGTTTAAGTTTGGGAAAAAATATGTATAGTTGATTTGCTAATGATGTCAAGGTCATATTTGGCATTAAGTTCTGGGAAAAAAACCTTTGGTTTTTAAAAATAAAGGATGTGTGGCGAAAAATTATGATTTAGTTAAAAGAAGATTCAAGGATATTCCAAGAACTGTCAATAGTGTTAAGGAGGTTTTAGATGATCTCTGTGAGAGTGACGTGAAAGTTGATGTTGAAGATGTTGTCAGACTGTTGACTCTATTTGTTATGTCAACCTTGTTCTTCGGCAACACAAGTATTCACATTACTGCACCATTTTTTTCCTTTGTGGAAAATTTGGATACACTACCAGAAACAGGTGATTTAGCTACGGAATAAACAGCGACGGACTCATTCCGTAGTTATTTAGCGGCGGAAATTAAGCTTTAGCGACGGAAATATTTTGGCGTCAAATTTACCGACGGAATAAAACTCCGCCGCTATATTCCGTCGCTAAAACGAATATTCCTCGAATATTCCTTTTATTACCGCCACTATTTTGGCGCAAGATTTACCGACGGAATATTCTGTCGCTAGTTCATACCTAGCGACGGAATTATTCCGCCGGTGAATATTTAATTTTTTTTATTTTTTTTATTTATCAGCGACGGAATTATTCCGTCGGTGAAAATAAAATATTTTTTATTTTTTTTTGAAATATTACAACGACGGAATATTCCGTCGCTGATAAATAAAAAATATTAATTAATCAGCGGCGGAAATATTCCGTCGGTGAAAATAAAATATATTTTTATTTTTTTTGAAATATTACAACGACGGAATATTCTGTCGCTGATTAAATAATTTTTTTTAATAAATCAGCGGCGGAAAGATTCCGTCGGTGAAAATAAAATGTTTTTTATTTTTTTTTGAAATATTACAACGACGGAATATTTCCGCCGCTGATTTATTAATATTTTTTAATTTTTCAGCTACGGAATATTTCGTCGGTGATTATAAAATTTAATTTTTAATTATTTTTTGAACTAAATAACAAAATAACTAACTGAAAAACATTAAAATATTTAAGTGAAACGTTAGAAAATTGACTGAATTTTCAAAAAACTAAACGAAATTTTGAAAACTAACTGAAAACGTTAAAAAACTGACTAAAATTCTAAAAAACTAACTGAAAACGTTAAAAACCGGCGAAATTTCAAAAACTAATCGAAACGTTATACCATACTCCCTCCGTCTCGCTAATATCCGCACTAACACCGTTTTGCGCGGGAATTAAGGAATATGATATTTTAATAAAATGTTGTGAGTGTAAAAGTAAAATAGGAGAGAGAATGAGTGGAGGAAATAGTAAATTATAATGGTGTTGTGAATATTAAAATAATGTAGGAGAGAGAATGAGTGGAGTAGGGTGAATATTTTATTAATATAAAGTTTCCTTTTTGGGAGTGTGCGGTTTGTAATGGGACGCCCAAAAGGAAAGTGTGCGGTTTAGAAGGGCCGAGGGAGTATATATTATATACCCTATACCCTAACCCCTAACCCCTAAACCCTAAACCATAACCCCTAACCCCTAAACCCTAAACCCTAACCCCTAAACCCTAAACCATAACCCCTAACCCCCAAACCCTAAACCATAACCCCTAACCCCTAAACCATAACCCCTAACCCCTAAACCCTAAACCCTAAACCATAACCCCTAACCCCTAAACCCTAAACCCTAACCCCAAAACCCTAAACCCTAACCCCTAAATCATAAACCATAACCCCTAACCCCTAAACCCTAACCCCTAAACCCTAAACCATAACCCCTAACCCCTAAACCCTAAACCATAACCCCTAACCCCTAAACCCTAAACCCTAACCCCTAACCCCTAAACCATAACCCCTAACGCCTAAACCCTAAACCATAACCCCTAACCCCTAAACCCTAAACCATACACCCCTAAACCCTAAACCCTAACGCCAACAGAGAGTAAAACAAAGCCACTGCCACAAATGCCATCTGTCACATGAAACATGAGGAAGATTACGCAATCGGATCTTGAGTAAATGGTAGGTGGAGATTGAAAAATTGGAGGAAAGTTTTGTTTTCTCTTCACCGGTGTTATACTGTTACCTTGTTTTTACTTGTGACCGTATAACGGCAAAGTGAAGAGTAAAATGGCCACTGCCACAAACATGGCCGTGATGTTTGAGATCCTTAGAGAGAAGAGGACAAAGAAACCGGAAAACTCTTATTAAAACGTAAAATTCTTTGCTCAAACAAGAGAGAACTTATTTGCTCTATCTTTTTTATCAAAGATGAGATAGGGTTTTGATAGTTGTGGATGAGAACGACTCTCATTTTGTTTATAAATGTTAATTTAATTCATCATTGTAAAATTATATATTTTACAACAAAGAATTAAATATTAATATTTAAAATTATTCACAATAGTAATAATTTAGGTCTATCCAAAAGCCGAAATTTCTTTATTTTCGATTTTAAAGCAAGTAGACAAAGTGATATTTGCATTTCATATAATCGTGCATTTCGGGATGGGATAGGTTTATCAAACAGCACTTAAAGGATAGAGTAGGTGGTTAGGTAGGGACACCATTATCCTTTAGTTTAGTTTAAATATTAACAATTTACAATTATTCACAATATTAATAGGTAAAAATCCCAAATAAATTTCCAATTTAAGGCAAGATGGAGCATTACAATGGAGAAATTGTTTCCCGAGAGTATCAATTTCAACAAGACATTCTTGAACTCTAGCGCTTTAACCAAAAACAACACCGGAAACTTATTGACAGAGGTATAGCATGCCATGCATCTCGGTCTCTAAAAGATTGGAAGATTGATTGGGATCTCGCTCCGAGCCGCTTCGTGCTTTTGGGATTAGGAGCGACATGTGTTCACCCTATCGTACAACGATCTGATGCCAACGATGGAGGATTTTCGAGCACCGGCGGGTGTGGCCGAGCCGAGGACTGTGGCATTTCCTCGAGACAGACGATCGGCCATTTGAGCAACTATCCGAATTTTGGGATTATCGCCAGACCGGGTATCGGCATTGTCGTTGACGATATATTCATAGACTTGACTCATATAGCCGCATTGAGTTGACCAAAGCCCCGAACCGTTTGATCTATCCACTTCCTTAGATATATTCTTGTTGCTCATTCCGTCTCGCGCACTACTTCGCGGCTACATCGGAGTGTGTCCAGCCTACGCCGTTAGAGATCATCAGGCAGCTGAGAGGTGATCGAGGAGTTGACATCCGACATATTCAATCTGGACAGGGAGCGATGGACATCATTCCACTGTTGCTAGCGGAGACATACCACGAAATTGATAGATTAGCCGGAGGATCCGAGTACATGGGTTCAGGCAGCACCAAATTACTATCATTGTGGCTGTATGAGAGATTGCGCTTGATCTCGCCACTGCCAGAGGGGTAGACGGTTTTACCTTGGGTGACTGGACAACGCAAGATATTGAGGGATGCCGCTACTGAGAGTTAGCATAGGAGGTTGGCCTTGGCACGATATGAGACCGCAAACCTGTACTATTGGATTCCGGCATGGGGATTGCAGACTATGAGAGATATCAGGACGAGTCAGTGATTGTCCGACTTCCGAGACTACATGAATCATCCTTTTGCATTCCATCTCTAGTTAGCAGACAGTACGGATACCCGCAGCAGACCATTCGGACTTTGAGAGAGCAGTTGACGACTAATACCATGCCGATGATTATGACTGAGCCTCAGACTACACATTTCTTTGCGAGCATTTCTAGAGGGCTTTCTTCCGATACGACCACTACTCCGTCGACTAGAGGTAGCACATTTTTGACCACCGAGTATCCGATATGGTACGAGGAGCAAGAAGGTCCCGTACAACCGATGATAGAGGCTCGACGCCGAGAGTATTTTGGGGCGTACTATTCTTTCAAATTGACATTAAGAGACATAGAGGCCAAGAGCAACCCCGATGAAATCACCGGGCGACATTGCAGCCAGACATGAGAGACGGGAGCTTCAGAGAGCTGCTTTGAGAAATGATCCCGAAGTGATAGCTCGCAGGAGGCCTCGAGGCAGGAAAGAGCAAGATCGAGAGCTACCATACTGATTGATCCACCGGCTCACACGATACCTCGAGCCAGACGAGGTCGACCGACTTTTTCGACATACCTAGACCAAAGACCTCACGGGGACCGAGGCGGAAGAAGAGTAGAGATTCGAGTTCGGAGCGGAACGAGTTCCTAGACACTTTAAGAAGACCTGTTAATATATTGTTAAATATGAGTTAGAAGCTTTATATTTATTTTAAGAAGATCTGTGTTGCTTTTAAGTTTGTAATTCAAATTTAGGGAATTATAATACGTTAATTACTTCTAAACTGTTAATATATTATGAAATCCAATAATTATTAACATCCCAATTTTGTTTCATCCGTCGATTAAATTGAGTGTACGTATAATATATGGATTGCAATGCAGGAGTGATATCTGTTAACGATGATTGTAGTTGGATGTACAAGCGAAAGTTGCCAAATCATTGCAGTATCAATCCTGAGTTTATAAGAGGGTTGATGGGGTTTATTGAATTTGCTCAATCAAATAAAACCAGTCACATGGATAAAGATGGAAAGATTAGGTGTCCATGCACCATCTATTGTAATGTCAAGTATCTAAGCTTGATCGATACTCAGAAACATCTTTTGCGTAACGGGTTTGAAGTTGGGTACAAACGGTGGACTTATCATGGTAAGCTGAGATTGCGCACAAATGTTGCGAATAATCCCCTCGGGAATATTCATGTACCTCCCAAACCCGAACCTATTATTCAGACAATGAAGAACCACCTTTGAATATGGAAGATATGGTTAGGGATGCAGCCGATCCCCGAATTCGATTGGTCGAGAACCAACAAGAAGAACCAACCCCGCAGCCCAAGAAATTTATTGATGCTATGGACTCTGCAAAAGAGAAGGTCTATCCAGTTGCGAGATCAAATAGGTTTGGAGGCTATGGTTGCACTCCTAAACAAAAAGGCTGATTGCAATATTAGCCAGTCTGCTTATAATCATATCATGAAAGCAATTAAGCGGATGTTGCCGAAAGAGAATAAGATGGTTATAAACTTTTATGAAACAAAGAAGTTGGTTGGACAGATTGGGCTATGTTATGAAAAGATTGATGCGTGTAAGAATGACTGCATGCTATTCTACAAGGAAGATTCACAGAAGACAGAGTGTTCAATTTGCGGACAAAGTAGATATAAGCCTAATTGAAGGGGGAGTTCAAAACACAAGAAAAACAAACCACATAAGCAATTGCGTTACATGCCGTTTATTCCAAGACTGCAATGCCTCTACGCATCTAAATCTACTTCAGAAGCAATGCGTTGACATAAGGAAAGTTTGCGTGAAGAGGGTGTGTTAATTCATCCTAGTGATGGGGAGGCATGGAAACACTTTGATGAGACTTATCCTGACTTTGCGTCTGAAGTAAGAAATATATGGTTATGCATCTGCTATGATGGTTTCAATCCGTTTGGTCCTGGGGCAAAATCCTACTCTTGTTGGCCGGTTATAGCCACTGTCTACAATCTTCCGCCTGATGAGTGAGTTTTACACTCATCAATTTAATACTTTATGAACTTATTCTTTGCTTAATCCTTGAGTTTTGTGTGTTTTAATGGGTGTTTTTAGTGTTTATTTAGTTTTCAGGGGTCCAAGTGGAGATTGAGCAAATTAGAAGTATTTTGTGCCACTTTGGAAGTTTGAGGGCCAAATCATAATTTTTTGAAGTGCAAGGGGACCTTATTGTAAATTTGGAAAATTGAGAAAAAAATTGGTTTTCTAAAAGTTCAGGCAAAGCGAAAATAGAAGTTCAAGGTCGGAATGTGCAACAAATATTTTTATAATGTCCAAAATGCGAAAAAGGCAACGGTGTAATTGGGGGACGAACCGAATAAAAAGGGTACTAAATTGTTGCCAAAGGATAAAGGATGGCCGTGCTCGAGAACATCAAGGCCAAGGCAATTGAAATTGCAAGGGCCGTGGCCGAGCGAAGGGGCCGAGGATGAGCGCATGGGCCACGCCGGAATGCCGCCGAGACATTACTTCGCTTGGGCCTGGAGGAATAATCAAGGACCAAGGCACCGAGTTGGGCCTAGGTTGGGCTAATTACATGGTAATTAATTTAATGGTGACTGTTCATGTTCAAAACCTAGGAATATAAGGTAGCACTTGTTTTGTTTTATAAAAAAGAAGAGAGAGGAGGAAATCAGAACATCTTTTCATCATTTTTTTTACATTTTCATTTTTTCACTTTTTATTGGTGTTTATCTTGATTTTTCATGAATAGCTAATTCTCCTAATTCTTGGGATTGGAGGTAACAATTATGTTTTAAGTTTTTATTTTCATTATTTTCAATTTAGACTTGGGATTATCAAGTAGTTTTTAATGGAGTTTTGGAATATGTATGTTGCATGCCATATTTGTTCTTGAATAATCTAGAATTCCAATTGTGAATCGCCAAATTTGCAATTGTAATTAGACGTTGCTTGATAATTATAATTTGTTGAATCCTCGCCAAAAGATTCATAAGAATTGTAGTTTTTATTGGTCTTCTTTTCTAAACGGGTTTCCAATTAATCTATGAACGGGCCAAGGGAATAGATTAATTGGAGACACTTGATTGCAAATCACCCGCCTAAGTGTCCCAATCATAATTTCGTAAGAACGAACCCCAAGTATACTTTGATTGATGATTATTGGAACTTGAGCATAATTGTGAACCCAATCCCGAGAATTTCATTTTTATTATTAAACTCTTTTCTAAGCAAATTTAGTTTTTCTTCAAAAGCATTATATAGTTTTTAAAATAACACAAAACCCTCATTTTTATTAAATCTTTGTCATAGCAATAATTTTTTCTACATTAAATTCGTGTCTCAGTGGTTCGACCCTACTTACCCTATCTACAAATCAATTGTAGGTAGTTTGAGTTGGAATTTACTTTTGACGTTTTGACACTCGTCAAAATTAGGCGCCGTTGCCGGGGACGCGTTTAATTTAAAGTTGATTTAATTATTTGCTATTGTGAATATTGTTTTGTATATATTTTTTGTTTTAACTTGGTGTTGCAGATTTGAATGTTTGGTCGTCGGTCACTACATCCAGAGTTGTTACCAATTGACCACAACATGGATGAAGTTGTTAATTTCTCTATCTTTGATTCCATGAAAAAGCCATATGAGGTCAATGAATGTCTCTTTTGTGATGTTTCTGATAATTCTCTGTTACTTGAGCCTGATGTTGAGAGCTCTCTTGTGTCTAAGTTTGTGAATGAGTTAGTTACTTTAAGGTGTTTTTGATAAAAATGAGGCGAGGGCCATTCTTGCTAAAATGGATGTTACTGAGGAAGCTACTGAAAAGGTTCCTGTGGAATCTTTAGGTAATTTTAATCCTAAGCATTTACCGTCTATTGTCTTTCCTCCTGAGTTAGAACTTAAACAACTTCCGTCTAACTTGAAGTATGTTTTTCTTGGTAGTAGTGATTCTTTGCCTGTTATTATTGCCGCGGATTTAATGTAATTGCGTGTGAAAGAAAGTTGCTTGATGTGTTGAAGCGGTATAAGTCTGTAATTGGGTGGAGCATTGCTGACATAAAGGGAATATTTATGGGATTAAAACTGAAAGTGAAGACCCGCGAGACGGTGAAGTGGGCAAAAGGAAGGAAGGTGAAGGTTAAGATAACCTTGGCATCGGTCTAGCTATACGACCTTAAACAAAAGCGCTACTTGGGAGGCAACCCAAGGTGAGTAGTTTAACTTGTAGTTCTTTTATTTTAATTAAATTAAAAAAAAAATTTAATTGTTCCTTTGTTTTCTTAGTTTAGATTTCATTTTTTCATTTAAATGTTTTCAACTTAAAAAAATTATTATTTTCGTGGAACAAGTGCTATTTTACTTGGTTTTGTTTGTGATATGTAGGAAAATGAGTGAATCTCGAGCATTTCATGGCCTACCCATGAAAATTATCATGTCCATGAAGTTATTTTGGTAGTTAAAGGCTCAAGTGATTCGCGCAAACCATGGAGCAAAGCCATGGTTTTGTCCATGGCCAGCTGGACGCCAAAGGGGTGAAAGCTTTCAAAGCATTGTCCATGGGGAGGCCATGGTTTAATCCATGGCCATGGTCCAGAATGTACAAAATAGAGGGGTTGTTGTGGAAATTAGGAGGGGGTCAATTGAAACTTTCCATTATTCGAGGGGTTAAAAAAAAAACAAAAACAAAAAAAAAAAAAAAAGGAAGAAAAAAATAAAAATAAATAAAATCAAATTGAAAATCACCTCCACCCCCAACCTTTCAATTCCTAACCTTTCGGTCCTCCTCTCGTCCCTCCTTGCCGTTCCATAACCCTTTCCCTCTTCTTCTCCATTGCCGTTTCATTCCCAAAACCCATTACTGCCCCTCCTTCGACGTTCCCACTCCTTCTTCCTTTCGCCACTGTAAAGAAACCCACCTCCACCATTCCAAAGCCAGCCTCCCTATTATCTCCGTTAACGGCTCGCTCCTTTTCTTTCTCCTATCTCGCCACAAAGCTCCATTGATGAGTTTTACACTCATCACCGCCCGGTCATGTGTATGAGTGATCCCTACATGTTCTTGTCGTTATTCATCCCCGGCCCAAACACCCCGGGAGGAACATGGACGTCTATCTCCGAGCCTTTGATGGACGAATTGAAACAGCTTTGGGAGGATGGGGTCAAAACGTGGGATGCTTTCAAGCGAGAGAATTTTAGCATGAAGGCTGCGTTGATGTGGACAATTAATGACTTCCATGCATATGGGATGTTATCGGGTTGGAGCACCCACGGGAAGTTGGCCTGTCCGTATTGTATGAGTGACACAAAGTCTTTCACGCTCACGCACTCAAAAACCATGTTGGTTCGATTGCCATAGACAAATTCTTTCGGAGGACCACCCATTCAGACCCGAAGAATGCGTTTAAAAAGAACAAGATGACCGTGATGAGGCCCCGATTCGTTTAAGTGGTGACACGGTCTATAGGGAGGTATCTAGATTGCCCAATCCTCGGTGGGGGAAAAAGTTTTTGAAGACCAAAATACAAGGGTTTGAGACTACCCATAACTGGACCAAGAGGAGTATATTTTGGGAGCTGCCATACTGGAAAACAAATCTCATTTGACATAACCTTGACGTGATGCACTTTGAGAAGAATGTATTCGATAATATTTTTAACACGTTGATGGATTTCAAGCAACAACTAAAGACAACTATAAAGCTCGAATGGACCTTAAAGAAACTGTAAGCGGCCGGCCTTAGACTTGGTATACGTCAATGGTAAACCAATTAGGACCGATGGCTCAATACGTGCTTATAAAGGAAAACAAAATCCTCCTCCCGAAAATGGCTCAAGGATTTAAGGCTTCCAGATGGTTACGCGTCTAACATTGGTAATCGTGTCAATGTAGAGGAGGGGAAAGTGCGGGGTTTGAAGAGTCACGATTGCCACGTTTTGCCGGATAGGCTACTTCCGATTGCTCTCGGGGTCTCTTGCCCGACAATATCCGGGGTGGCGTTAAGCAGAGTTAAGTGAGTTTTTCCGAGTGTTAACATCAACCACACTGCGTGTTGATCACATGAAAAAGCTTGAGGAGAGCATCGTAGTGACTTTGTGCAAACTTGAGAAGATATTTCCTCCTTCATTCTTTGATTCTATGGAGCATTTACCGGTCCACTTGGCATACGAAGCTAGAGTCGGTGGTCCAATTCAATACAGATGGATGCATCCATTTGAGAGGTAATTGAATTTATTCTATTTCTAAATAATTTGAGCGTTAACAATATACCTCTTCTTTAACATTATTTATGTTTTAATCTACGAATGACTTTTAGGTATCTAGGCCAATTGAAAAGGAAGATGAGCAATAGGGCCATGGTCGAGGCCTCAATTTCAGAGGCTTTTATTATAGATGAGATTGTTTCCTTTTTCGGAACATATTTTCCTCCTGATGTTGATACGAGATTGACTAGGGTTGGCCGCAATTACGATGGTGGTTATCCGTCTAAAGGAAACATCTCTGTATTTTCATCCCCTGGTCGGTTCCTCGGCAAACGGGTTGGTACGCGTACGTTAACCGCTAAAGAGTTTGACGCGGTCTCACTCTATGTTCTTCTTAACTGTGACGAGTTTGGGGAGTATATCAAGTAAGTCATTGATGTTATGTTTACGCCTCGTCGATTAAATTATGCATGTTTAATTACCTGCATATGAAATGCCTTGCTTTAACCCTATCGTATCAATGTTCTGATGATTTAGCTCGTGATTTATCTCCCGTAACTCATCGCAACTAGGATGCATGCAGAGAATTTCCAAACCGGCTAAGGAAATATTTAAACATTTCGTTTTATTCGAATTTATTCTATACACTTCTTTAAACATTCAATCTTAAAATTGTATTAAATTGGTTACATATTGTCGTATAGATAGCTGAACATCCGGGTGATGCCAAAGCTGCGAGGTTAAGACATTTAGCATCAACTCCGTACTTGGAACGTTCATTTATATAACGGTTATTTCGTGAATGGCTATGTGTTTCATACCAAATCTTACGGGGCTCTAAATTGACGTGGAATAGCGGTGTGAAGCTTAAAGGAAACCTTGATTATTATGGCGTCCTGAAAGAAGTAGTCGAGGTGGAGTATTTGGGTAGAAACAGTGTTGTCTTGTTCAATTGTGATTGGCGAGATGCTGTGCGAGGTGTTAAGAAGCATGCCATATTTGACCTCGTCGACGTAAGGACTCGTCGTACATAATGGCGACGACGTCTTCATCTTAGCATCTCAAGCACAACAGGTATACATGACTCCCTACCCTCGTCCGCGACCCGACGGATGGTTGGTTGTCCTGATGACCAAGGCTAGGAGCATGATTGACAACCTACCCTCGTCGACAACTACAGAGTCGTCATTAGAAACACCCTATCAAGAGGATGAAATTCCAGTGCCACCTAACGTTTCATCAGCTAATCATCCATTAGATGATGTCACTCATATTCCTCAAAATGTTGATGAACCCGAGGAGGATTTCTTACCAAAGTGAATTTGCCACCTTCCTCCTCCGCCTCGTTCGTGTCATCTCGCACACATTGATATTGATGAATCGTGAGGAAGAGGAAGAGGAACCAAGAGTTTGATTCATCGTAGTCCGAAGACGAAGACGAAGAACTCGAGTTTTGTAGTAATCCGTGAGTCCAAGGATGATGACGTGGGGACGAAGATTAATAATAGTTTAAAGTTTTATATGTATTGTGAATGCTTTAGATTATTAGAACTTTAAAGTTTTATATGTATTGTAAATGCTTTAGATTGTTAATAGTTTAAAGTTTTATATGTATTGTGAATGCTTTAGATTATTATTAATATCCGTCATTTTATATATATTGTGAATGCTTTAGATTATTAGAACTTTAAAGTTTTATATGTATTGTGAATGCTTTATATTATTAATAGTTTAAAATTTTATATGTATTGTGAATGCTTTAGATTATTAGAACTTTAAAGTTTTATATGTATTGTGAATATATTGTTTCCTATTGTTAAAGTTGTATATTTTAATATTTTTAATGTAATACGACGATATGAGTTCTAGTAGAAAGGGTAGGAAGAGTAAGCCCATCTACACATCTATTAATCGGACGCAACCGTCCCGATCCGGTACCGATGATGTCGACTCCTTCACGCGTGAAGTACTAGCTCCACCTCTGGGGCCGATACTCATACTACTGTCGATTCTGAGGGGAGGATATTTGTCCGGATATCGTCACATTATGACCAGTAAGTAACTCTTCATTAATTTGATATAAGTTGGTTCCTTTTTGTTTTATATATAATTCATTATTTAAGTTAAAATGTTATTGTATAAATATACTTAGCAGGTTTGTAGGTGGATACCCTACCACAGGGACTAAGATCGGGCAGTATTGGCGGTCTCGGCAAATGACAGAGTATTGGCCCAACTGGAAATCATTGCCACCGAGGTAGAAGGAGGATGCGTGGGAGGAGTTTAAGGTAATATGTTAATGGTTTTTATTTAAAAATTAAATGTTAGTTTGTTATTAAAATGTTATAATTAATAATGATTATACTCTTTTAGTTTTGTAATGTTACCATTATATGTTGTAGGGGAAATATTATTGGGCGCCGGAAATCGACGAGGCGACGGCTAGATATGTTTTCGATATACAGGCTCACAAGCTATTTAAGGATCATATTGGTAACATATTTATCTATCCTTAATTAGCTTAATTAACAATGATTATACTCTTTTAATTTTATAATGTCATCATTATATGTTTACGAGATATTCATATTTTTTATAGGTAACACGAAGAAACAATATTATACTAACCGGCTCGTGGCGAAACAACAGCCCTTGGCACCTACTTGGATGACCGAGGAGGTGTTTCTTCAATTTTGCGAATATTGGGGGTCGGATGCGGCGAAGGCTACATCCAAACAGGCTAAGGCAAATAGAGCAGGCTCCTCGGGGTCGGCAGCGATGCATACCATGGGGACGCTCACGGTCGGCGAGCATCACGACCGCATGGTATGTATGTTAGTTTAAATGTAGTAGTGTATGGATGCTTTTAAATAGGTTTATGTACGTATGTTAGCTGGGAGCCATGTTGATGCTATGAAATCCATGGTTTTAGTGTAAATGTAGTGTATGCATGCTATTAAATCAGTTTAAATGTTGCATTTATACAATTTCAAAGTAATAATCTCGCTTATTTTATTTATAGGAAAGAGATCATGGTCCGAATGTCAGTTTTTTGGATGTTTACACTAGCTGCCATGTTCGGAATCCTACAGCGCCCGATCAACCTCCGCAATGGGTTGACGATCGCTCTGCTAATGCCTTTGTAAGTAAACTATCATTAAATGACTTGATTTTGAATATGTAAATTTATTTATGTACCTTACATTGTGTATATGATTATAATTGTTTGTTTTATTTTGACAGAGTGCATATCAAGCCGCCGTTGTTCCCGAAGGAATGCCTCCCGGCGAGCCCGTCCCCTTCGTGCCTGATGTTTGGCACTCGGTCACCTCTGAGGGACATCCAAAGAGAGGAGCCCGAGTTCTAGGGATGGGGTATTACGGGCGGCAATGCCCGTCGACGTCGACCGGCCGTCGGCGAAATGTTGCCCTGCCCACGTTTCATGATCCGAGGGTCGACACTCTGGAGGCTGCGTTGGAGGAGGAGAGACGCGAGCGGGCAAAGCTTACGGAGGCTCATGCAGAGACTCAAAGACAATTGGCGTTGTTGATGGCTCGTTTGGACCAGGACCCCTAGGGTAATTTCCGGCCTCCCCCGAGTTGATTATGTACTATTTTAGACTTTTTTGTACTAATTTATACTTGTTTGTAAACATTTGAGATATTTGGTACCCGCGGGAGCCCCTCCCCCTATCCCCCCCTCTCCCCCTCCTGATTTGGTACGGTGATATTTAGTCTTTATTTGGTACACTGATATTTGATTTTTAGTTTTTGTAGTTTTAGTTTTATAAATTTAATTGTTATATCAGGTACAAAAAATTTTGGTTTATTGATATTTTAAATTATTTCTTTTAATTTATTTCAGAATCAGCGACGGAAATTTTCGTCGCTGAAATTAATTTATTTTACTTAATTTTAATTACAGCGACGGAAATTTCCGCCGCTATATCAATTAATTTTAATTTAATTTTTGATTATAGCGGCGGAAATTTCCGTCGCTGGAATAAAATTAATTAAAATAAATTAATTTCAGCGGCAAAAATTACCATCGCTGAAATTATTTTATTTTAATTAATTTTATTCTAGCAACGGAAACTTCCGCCGCTATATCATTTAATTTTATTTTAATTTTTGATTTCAGCGGCGGAAATTTCCGTCACTGTAATAAAAATTAAATTAAAATTAAATGATTTCAGCGACGGAAATTTTCGCCGCTGAAATTAATTTATTTTAATTTAATTTTTATTACAGTGACGGAATTTTCCGCCGCTGAAATCAATTTAATTTAATTAATTTTTATTACAGCGACGGAATTTTCCGTTGCTGAAATGAAAATTTAATTAAATTAAATTGATTTAACGGCGGAAATTTCCGTCGCTGTAACCATTAAATCACCGGCGGAATTAATTCCGTCGGTAAAATCAAAATATACCGGCAGAAATTGAGCCGTCGGAGCACTGCGGCGGGCTGGTAGCGGTGGACCACCGACGGAATTTTTCCGCCGGTGTTCATTTTTAGCGACGGAAATTGCTTTTTAGCGACGGAAATTTCCGCCGCTAAATCACCTGTTTCTGGTAGTGATAGCATGAAAGATTTCAACTGGTCTCAAGCAATAGTGGATTATCTAATGAATTCAGTCCGTGAAAACTATAGAGAACCAGAGAAGGTGAAAGGATGTGTATTTGTGTTGTCGATAAGTAAAATGATATTTACGTTCTATTAATATTGTTTTCTTCGCTTTAGCATACTATCAAGTATCATTATCCAATCATTTATACAAGATTGGTTCAAATAACACGCAACAATATTCGAACCAAAAAGGGAACTACTTCTTCCAAGGTTTTTAAAGTGGGAATTGCCGAAGAAGTTTGATGGGTTCAAAGAGTTATGCATCGATCCGCTGAAGAGGGAAAATGTAAGTTTAAACCAAAAAATACTAAAATATATTTATCAGTTGTATGTTCATCAAGAATCGTTTGTGCTAAAAGTTTTGAAAAATAAACTGATATTCACATTTATCAGAGTGTTGAAAGACAACATATAAAAGTGACTATCAGTTGTTTTTAAAGTGTTTTTGGGCTAAGAGGTTTGAGTAAACAATTGATAAGTACATTTATCAGTTTTGGAAAACAACTGATAAATGATAGTTATCAGTTGTTTTTAAGTGTTTTTTTGCTAGGTGTTTGGTTAAACAAATGATAAATATTATTTATCATTTATTTTTAAGTGTTTTGGACAATAATAGTTTGAAAAATTAACTGATAGAAGTGATTATCAGATGTTTTCTGGTAGCTGTTTAAATAAATGGACAATTCTTTTGAAGTTTTGGAACATTTTGATGTTAACTTTCAGGTCAAAGAAAATGAGTTGGTTTGGAGCCGGGAAGAAACATAAATGCTTTGTGATGATGAAAATGTAACGAGCTATGAAGAAACTCAAGATGATGAAGTTGAGAAAGTTGAATATGTAAAGAGCGATGAAGAAATGGAAGATGATGAGTTGAGAAATATAAACAAATCAAAGCAGCGGAAGAAACTGAAGATGATGCAGTTGGTGGGGGGAATTTTGCTGGAAACTTTGGGGATAATGTTACTGCAGTTATTCATGAAGAAGATGAGATGAATTTGGATGATATAGCAATATCTTTGCTGGATGACCTTGTAAGAAAAGTAGAAGTGGACATGCTGCATTTGGAAAAAGAAAAGTTGGAAAATGAGAAGAAAAAGTTGGAAGAGGAGAATGAGGAGTTGTTGAAAGTAAATAGTAGGTTGGAAATGGGAAAATGGGAAACTGAGGAGAAAAAAAAAGAGTTGGAAAAAGAGGAGGAGCTGATGAAGAAAAGCAATAATGATACAAATATTATTGAAGAGTTGACAAGGTTAAAAACAATATGGCTCAAAGGTGTGATAAGTTTTCTAACTCAAATATTGAATGTCAATAAAAGGAATCAAATATGTTGCTTGAGAAAATTGAAAGATTTGAAAAGGAACTGAGTGATGCTGGTAAAAGAATTAAAGATCTTTAAGAATATACATTGCAGAAGGAAATGGAAAACCAAACCCAAAAAAGGAAGATGGAAATGGGACATGAGGAGGAAGTGAAAAAGTTGGAAGACGATGCTATTCTTTTAGGTGTACAATTGGAAGAACAGAAGACACTATTGAGTGAGAAAGAGTTGTCTGCAAAAGCGATTATGAGTAAGTGTGCAGCTTTGGAATCTCAACTGAATGAAGCAAGAGCTGAGCTAAAAAAGAAAGAAGCTGAATCACATGAGAGCAAAGTAACTGGATCAATAGTCAAGAGGGTGAAGGAAAGAAAGAGGGCTGAAAAAGTTGTTGATGATTTTGTTTCATATCCAAAAAAGCTTAAAAAAGATGATGGAAAAAAAGAAAAAAAAAGAAACAAAGGAAACACAAATTGTTATCAAAGATGATCAACCAACGGAGAAGAAGATTAAGGCGAAAAATGTTCGAAAACTGAATTTCAAGAAAGGTCATAGTAAAACGACAAAGCTCATCAATAAAAAATATATTGATCACTATCAAAGATTGTGCTTGCTCTAACAAAGGAGTAAGTAAAAATTAACTTATTTTAAATTCTCTCGGATAAACTTTGTGTTAATATTTATTCTAACAGTTAATAAATGTTACTTCTTGCAGTGGGGGTGCATGGATAAAAGGACATTTGCTTATTTCTGTGGAGGAATTGTGGAAAGTAGCTCATGACGGATCAACTGATGTTGCGGTATGGTCTTTAATCTAAAACTGATATATACGTAATAGTTAAAACTGATAGGCATATTTATCAGCTTAATAGATTGTATATGATTATAGGTTAAATAACTGATATTTTTTTTAACAGTTAATTGATGGATACATTGAGATAATGAAGAAGCAATATGAGGGCAAAGGCAAAACTTCGAGTTCACAAAATACCCGTATTGGAGTGATCACAAGAAATGCAATGGTAAAATTATCACTTATTTCAATTATCACAATTGTTTTTATCACTTGTTTGTTTTGTGTCTTTGTGGAATGTGTTGTGAAAACACAATTGATAAAAGTGATTACAATTGTTTTTTTAGGGATTTAGTTCAAAATCTAAAATAAACAACTGATAAATGGCAACTAATATTCAATTTTATAAGTTGTTTCAATGTGCATTTGTGTAGTATGTGTTAATAAACAACTGATAGTCATTTTTATTAGTTGTTCTTATGTGCATTTGTTTCAATGTGCATTTGTGTACTGAGTATGATTTAATAAACAACTGATAGTCACTTTTATCAGTTGTTTTTATGTGCATTTGTTTCTATGTACATTTGTGTATTGATTATGTGTTAATAAACAACTGATATTCACTTTTATCAGTTGTTTTTGTGCTATGATAAGAATGTAATAACTAAATGTTAATGTATGAGATTTTTTTTCTCCCCTTGTTCATTGCAGGCATTTTTAGAAAGAAATTACACAAATGTAATCAAGAAATCAATTGATGATGCTATTGAGATTTTTTTAAGAAAAGGGAACAGCGTTAGGTTTATCCTATTCCCGATACACACACCAGCAGTAGCCAGGTTGGCCGAGCATTGGACTCTACTAGCACTTGATGTCAAAACACGAGAATACAGGTTTTATAACTCTTATCATTCAAGGGTGGACAACATAAAGGATCCCTATGCAGTTCATGCCAAACTGATGATAATGTGATAACACATATGATTTCATATTAGGATTTTGACTATCATGATTATTAATTGCTTCTTTTTTTTAATTTTATAGTATGACTATACAAGGAAGTTATATATTGGAGAAGAGAAATCAACTCCTGAAGATACTCAAGTGGAGAAGTTCATTGAAGTTGAAAGCACGCCACAATAAATATCGGGCAGTCTTGATTGTGGAATGCAAGTTCTAATGATGATAAAAGATTATTTTGATTATTCAGCTGTTAGAACAAGCTATGAAAATATGAAGTGAACCAGTTTCGAGCAAAAGTGTTTGAGGATTTTCTGGATGATGAGCATATTAGGAACATTTAATTCTGGATAATGTTAGTTTATATTTGGTATTCAAATGCATATGGCTAGAAACTGTATTTTGTCATTGTAACCTAGATACATAACTACTAGTTGTTAATGTACGTTGTTTTAAACTAGAATTTCTGAGTAATCCATCCCATATACTTTTATGTTGTTGGTGTTGCCATTTACAGTCCATATTTTTTGCTTGAGCAATAAGAAATGAATATCTCTTATTTGTGTATATTAGAAACAACTGATAATTAACCTTATTAGTTATTTTTATGTGTTGTTGTACTAAAAGGTTAGAGAAAATAATTTATATTCACATTTATCAGTTGTGGAAAAATAAACTGATTATAACATTTATCAGTGTTGAAAGGCAACTGATAGTTATGATTTATCTGTTGATGATGTTCTGTGACGTTTGGAAAAACAACTGATACTTATACTTGGTGAATCTCAATTGTTTATTAACCCTATTGCACAAATACATATACAAAATAACTGATAATTAAACTTATCAGTTGTTTTTTAGTTCTTTCAGGTTAAGAGGTTTGAGAAAACAACTGATAAGTTTGAGAAAACAACTGATAAGTACATTTATCAGTTGACTGGATCACAAGTAAGATCTATCAACAGAACTTTCACAAATGTGAAATATAATTAAAAACAATAAATAAATGTAATAAAAATGAATTAATACCAAAGAATTAATGTATTTTTAGAATACGATATAAAGTACTATATCAATGGCTAACAATGTATGTATTAAAGAAAATTCAAAATTACTACATAGGTTCCTTGCAAGACTTTCGATTGTGGTTACCCACTTTCCCACAGCGACTGCACGTAATCTTTCTTTTCGTAATCTCATCCCTAGAAGGGATACGATTCTTTCTAGGCCTTCCAGGAGGATGAATTACGACTGGGGGGGAGTATAACAGGTTTTTCAGTAGTAGGTGGTTCCCCAAACGACACATATGGGTGAATAGCATTAGCATAGGACACTCTGTAGTAACTCGTATAAAAATACGGCTCAATGTATTCAATTGGATTATCAGTTGCTTTATACAAAGCAGCTAAAGCATGAACGCAAGGGAAGCCATCTTGTTGCCACTTTCCATATGTACATGTATAATCTTCAATGTTAACAACCATTGTAGGAAAAGAATGTACTTCATACACGAACTTAGAAGAATCATATACTATCCACGGTCTTCCCATCTCAATATTCTCATTGTACCTCTTATCCATCGGTGGACACAACGTAGAGGTCCAACTAGTTGACTCTTCTCTACGCTTTGACATCTGTGCCATTACCTTCAAGCGAATTTCATCTATAAGCTCCATAATAGGCAGTGAACGACCATCTTTGAACTGGGCATTAAAGGACTCAAGAAAGATTCGAAGACATTTCCCATATCGCATACCATTAAAATATGAATTTGCATAGTTTTCGTAGTTATCCAAGAATTGAGTGACATTTGTACCACCTTCAGCCTTCACTTTTTCTAATAAATCATGAAAAAGCTCTCTTGTAGGGGGCTTCTGCACACTCACTAAGTTTAAAACACATCTTCTTCTTAAGCCCTAGATGACATGCTTTCATCTTGTCCTTTAAGTTGTTCTTCAAATGAACCATACAAAATGAATGAAAACAATCTTCCATGACAACCTTAATTGTTGTAATAATACCTTGATGTCGATCCGAAACTAACGTCACATCCCTTTCACCAATGACATGTTTAAGTTGTTCCATAAACCAAGTCCAATTTGCTGTATCTTCACCACCAACAATTGCAAATGCCAAGTTAAGTCCTATATTCATGAAATAGGAAAATAAACAGGTTAAATTGCATTGAAATTGACTGCAGATGTGAAAAAGATATTTCACTAAACAACTGATAAAACAAGTTATCAGTTGTTCACTGTTGAAGGACAAAATTTGCATGTAAACAGTTCAAAACAACCGATATTCAATCTTATCGGTTGTACTTTCATAACATGTTACACAAATGCATATGCAAAACAACCGATAAGAGTGACTATCGCTGTTCATGTCAAAGGAATTAACAGCTTGTTCATGTAAATTTTCAAAATAACCGATAATTACATATAAACAACTCGATAAAACAAGTAATTCATACCGAATTTCCGTCTTTCGCTGTTGCTGCAAGTAGGGTCCCTTTGAATTTTCCATGGAGAAAAGTACCATCAACAAACAACAAAGGATGACAATATCGGAATCCTTTTATGCAAGCACCAAAAGAGACGAAACACCTCATAAAATGGCCAGTTTTGGGATCAGATTCAAGGAAAAACTTGTTGATCGGATCCAACTGCTTCATTTTCCTAAAGTAACTTCTAAGGTTATCATAAGAGATGGATTCTTCTCCAAATACTACTTCCCTAGCTTTCTCAAGAGCATACCAAACAATTCTGTAAATAACATCATGTCCAAACCTAGTTTTAAGAGTCCTCAAAACTTCTGCAGCTCCAATTGATGGCTTACCTCGAACAATTTATGTATGGAATCCGATACAACATTAGAATTTACCCTACCACCTTTTCCACTACGATGCATATCCCCACATGTATGATTTGACTCAAACTTCTTTATCTAAGCAAATCCATTTGCATTCTCAATAGAGACATGGATCCTCCAAGGACAATCTTTAGAAACTTTATGAATACATTCTGCAGTAACACGTTTCTTGTCATTAGAAACAAAGTTAAACTTAAATCCAACCTCAGTAGCATACTTTCATAATTTGATACAAAACTCAGTTATTCCTCCTTCGAAAACCTGCCCAACTCCTTTTATATCCGTAGCCCACTTCTTAGTTAACAGATCCGTTTCATCATGGTGGAAAAAATTCACAGCAAGATCATTATTGCTACTGTATTCAACCTCATTAGATGTAGTTCCACAAAAAATGGCAGACGTTGAATAATTATTTGCACAAATAAGCTCACCCTTTCTTTTAACCTGAATATCCATAGATTTGATGCCACTACGCACAACCATTATACCCATGTTCTTGTAATCATCTTCGCTATCAAGTACATATTTTATGTTCCCAGGTAAAACATAAAACAAATAGAGATTATCCCTATTCAACGACTCCCAACGTGAACATACAAACTCAATTATAGAATCATAAGAAGCAAACTGATTAAAGTTGCCTATAACAGTCAAGCCATCATGCTTGAACAAAAACAATACCAAAGAATCCATTGCAATGAGATGAAAGCTGCATACACAAAAAAAAAACATTACATAGCAGTAAACAAAAGTGATAAATGATTATAGAAATTCAAACAAATTATAATCGAATGCAATATGATTCAGAAAATCAGGTATTTGCTATGAAGAATGAGAGTTAATTTGTGAATCTAAATAAACATACCTTTGTTCTACTTGAGATTCGGAATAAATCACTTCAGATCTGGAAATCAAAGTGATAATCGATGACAATGAGGTTAGAAATACTCGGATTGAATTGGAAATCAAACAATATCAACGATTAGATTGAAATTTTAAGCGAAATTGAAATATGAAAAAAAAAAATCGCCATCGCAATCTCACAGAGAAGAGAAAATTATGCGCCGCCTGGAATGAAAAATTTAGAAACTATGTTTATAAAGGAGGACCTGCGAGGAATTACAGAAAGTTATAATCCCCTCCGAGGTAAGAGAGTGAAGTTATTTGTAAATTCCATAGTTAATGGAGTATTAATTTGTAGAAACGGAATTTACAAGTTTTTTTTGTAAATTTTGACTTTTTCAGTGACTTTTTTGTAAAAAGTCCTAATTTTTTTTATTTGTAGAAATTGGTTTTTTTTGAAACTGAAAAAATAAAAAATAAAATATATTCTGAATAAGCGTTTGGAATGAAGCGCGCTTTGATGTGAAGAAACTTGGTTGAGTGCTACTATCAAAAAGGACATGTAGCGGCACCGGCGGTGGCGAACCTCACCTCCACATCCGTCGTCCGGCTACCAGATCCCAAGAATTGCCAATGAGATTGCAACATGGGGTGGTTCACAATAACCAGAGTCGGAGATAAGAACTTTGTACAGCTGATTGGAACCAACAAACAAAAACTCTGCAATCTCATCACTGAAATCCTCTCCATTTTAGGCTTTCTACGGTACTAGTGTATATACATCATCTTGATCAGATCAATTGGTCAATAACAACAAACGAAATTTAAATCACACAAATAAAACATTCGTTTAATTTTTGAAATTTTCCCTTGACCTTTTAGTTCTCTGAAACTCAAATGACGTACACCAGATGAAGGAGCCACAGCAAACCCCAAATCTACTGGAAAGTTCCAGGATTTATAGAGCAGGGACGGCAAACCAGAAAAATTGGGCAAGCACTCAGAAGGCCTATTCAAGATCTATTGATAGAATCAAACAAATTGATGACTTAATCAAATTATAATGAAAATATTTTGAGAAACAAAACTACTGGGATTTAGAACAGAGAATTACTTCAGCAGTAAATGTGATGTTCATGAGTTTACTAGAGCTTTCAAATTACAAAAGTTGAACTCAAGAGAAGTCCAATTTTCCATTTCTGTAGTTTCCACAGTTGTACAGGAAAAAAGAACTCGAGACAACACATAATAAACTACTAGAGACATCCAATTATCCAAAGAAAGAAGAGATTTTGAGCTACATAAGATGGCCAAAAACAACATAAGGGAATTTTATGCAACCATACCTTTTAGTTACTCATTTGCATTTTACAGCAAGAAACCACACAAAAAGTAAAATCAACTGATTATTTTAATCATGAAAACAGACAAAAGTTAAATTGTACATTGG
Source organism: Adenophora triphylla var. japonica (assembly GCA_022495995.1). NCBI lineage: Eukaryota > Viridiplantae > Streptophyta > Magnoliopsida > Asterales > Campanulaceae > Adenophora > Adenophora triphylla. The sequence goes on from JAFEMH010005376.1 coordinate 28,714, forward strand.
GTAATAAAATATGTATGAAAACTGATGTAGTATCGCGACGAGCTCAATTTCAAGATGAAGAATACAAACTACTCCCACCATCCGAAGGAATATTCCCTCTTTTTTTCCATTTCATTCAATCCCAAAGTCCAATCTCTAGATGATGTAATAATTTGAAGGTAATTTCAAAAAATATACAGGCAAAGCAACATTCTTAACATTTATAGCAAACCCTAAAATCAAGTGATGGAGTCATCCTTGAACATAGCCCAAAATTCCAACGTCAAATTCCATCAAAGGTAGGGCAAATGATTGACGATTTTTTTTTCCGGGTATTAACTCAATCGAGGGTTTAACAAAAGTAGGTAACAAAATCAATAACGAAACAAAAAAAAATGTAATAATTCAAATGGTTTGTGTAAAGCACAAACCTTAGCGGTGAAGGTTGAAAGGCCCTTTGTTTAAAAGCAGATGATCAGACAGCTATGGTTTGGCTTAGCTGTCAGATGATAGTTTGAATTGTGCAGCGGAATAAAAGAGACTTGAAATAATGATAGGACACGAGACACAAAGAAGTAATGTAAGTGTGTGAATGTGAATGCAAGAATGTAATAACACAGAGAATTTAAAGTGGTTCAGAGTTCACTCCTCCTACATCCACCCCCACTGTCAATCTTGACAAGTGAGATCAATTTTATTATAATCTTTAATCAACAAAAATTACAAATGATTGATTTAGGCAAGTTCCTTGAACTTCCTCTTCCTAATTAGTACATAACTAGGGATACACTTAAAGTACGCCTTAAGTGTTTTTACAACTTGAAGTACAATCAAGATTTTACAAAACAAATAACACACTCAAAGTACGCTTGAGTGATTACAATACTAATTCTACACCTAAAGTACACTTAGGGTTTTGGATTTTGTGAATTAACACACTAGGGAGTTTTGTTGATGAGGCAGGTTTTGGGGTGAGGGTTTTGGTTTGGAACAGGGTTTAAAAGGGTAGGGATTGGTGAGTGTGTGTGTGGATTACGGAAGGTGTGTGTGGGTGTAAGGGAGAGGTTTTTGACCGTGAAAAGAGTATTTTTTCATGATTTGTGTAGAGGATGAATTCCTCTATTTATACCCTTCATTGTAGCCGTTGGAATATGACTGTAGCTACATTAATGAGCCTTGACCGGTCTTTTGCCCCACTTGTCCACTTGCAGTATTCATGAGCCGGCTTGAGCCGTGGCTTGAACCGAGAGCTTCCAGAAGGTCTTCTGGTCTTCATTGGTCTTCAATGGTGAACTTGGACACCAGTGAAGAACCAGGTTCCTCTTTGGTTCAGATTGTGGTAGCAGAGATTGAGACAAAGTGATGGCTATCAGAGGGATGAAGTCATGGCTGTCAGATCATACAAGGCTTAGCTATCAGAGATGTTCTCTAATAAGGACTGAGATGCACTTTGATGATCTTGATGGCTTAGAGAGTGAATATGATTCATGTTTTTGATTGAATGTAATCATTGTATACAATAGAATCATAACTATCAAACTCATAGCCGTCGATATACCGAGGAATGAATATGAAGTTTGATTTGGTCACCATGAACTTAGCCGTCAGAGAAAAGGATCATGACCGATGCTCTTCCTCTTTTGATATAAACCCTGTTCTATATATATATTCCTTTATCAAAACCAACTAACTAAGACATTGATCAAAGTTAGGTCCTAACAATTTCCCCCTTTTTGGTAAAGGAAGATCTATTTTAGAACATGTTTTCACATTTGATAAGAGAAATAATAATAGATGAAATAAAACAAGGATTCATAGCAAGCACAAATAACCAAAGTGAGATTGAAATACATGAATTTAATCTCAAGAAAAGGTTCACAGACATTACAGTTATAAAACCGAGCCAATCAAAACAACTTGTTTTAACAAACCAAAAACATTGTTTCATACAAACTACACTTCAATCATCGCCCGCTGATCATAGAACTCCTCTCTTTCTTGCCCGGGCCGAAATAATCGCATTTCTTTCTTCCTCTAGTTCTCTTCTCATATCCGGCTCCACTCCTCGTAGTAGAACTCATTGTTCCATTCCCATGACATCCTCTCATCATACTTGAAGAATTTATCTTCCTTTGATTTCAGCTTGAGCTCTTGTAAGGGGCATCTCGATCATTTCGATTCTCATTGTGCCCCACAAATGTTTCTTTTGTTCCTTGTTCTCTTGTTTTTCATGGGCCCAATGGATTGATCTTGTGATTGAACCGACACTTGAGCTTCAGGAAAGGAATGAGTGGATTGCCGAGGAGGGTTGGTAAATGTAGGAGATGGAATTATTATTGGAGAGCCCGGATCTCGGACTAGAAGGAGCATCATCATCATCACCTGTCGAGTCCGAGGAAAGATCAATAACAGCTCTGGTTCGTTTTGACTATCGCCAATGGATTCTCTGAATTCTTTGATCTCAGGAATAGAAACCAAGTTCATGAAGTGAGAGTTTTCATTAGGAGAGGTAAAGTTCATGGGATCAACAGTGATGAAGGGAGAAAGGTAGGGCTCAATTCCTGGATTAAGGGTTGGGGGAAAGATGTTGACTATTTTGCTTATCAAAAGCATGAGGGCATACTTTTGTTCAAACAGAGAAAGGAAAATGATTTTGCAAGGTCAATGCAGGGTGAAGACTAGACCCTTTGGCATATACAGCATGAATTGAGTGATGGAGATATGAGTTGGCTGAAAAGAACTTCCCAATCAAGAAGAGTATTGGGAGTGATGAACTTTGGGAATGATGGGATTTGGTGAACAAAGTTGGAGGTTGATGAGGTTCTTGACACTTGCCATTCTTCATAGGCAAAGAAAACTAACCCCGCAAGGTTTCTTGCCACTACAATCATCCCATTTCTTGACAGTTCCCAGATTTTGGATAGGTAAAGGGATTTGCAATTTCTGGAAAATGAGACACATGGGCTAACCCTTGCCTTGCTGTCTTGATGGAAGCAATAGAGAAATCAATGCCACAGCTAAGCATCCAGGGTTCTTTCTTGGGAAGAAAGGATTGATTTTGAGAGGGAGGAATGGAAGTGCTTGGATGGTCGTCAGACCGGAAAGGATGGGATCACTATCGACAAATCTTGACCTTCTCCAAAGAAGAATTGGACTATGAGGAGAGGCTTCAAAAGGATCATTTTCAGGATTGGAGAAGTTGGCTTGGAAGGTGCAGAGGCTTGGGTTGAAACAATGGGATTGACTCGAGGTTTGGCCAAGACTTTGATTGAGAGTATTTGAACCGAATTGAGATTTAAGGAGGTTTAAGGCTGCCCTTACTTCACTTTTGGCCAACCTTTTCTCAAGGATAGCCGTCATAGCTTCCTCATTTTCTTGAGTTCCATCAAGCACAAGGCCTTTGCAAGCATTCACAATTGATTCTCCTTTTGAGACATGAATGGGATTAATCTCAACTCCAACCTTCTTGAGATTTTGAATGACCTTAGTAATATTATCAAGGTTCCCCTTTCAATTTCAACAGATGAGGCAGTGTTCATTTACGTGCTCGGCCTCGTGAATGGAAGGGAAGGTATGGCTATCAACATCCATAGCCGTCACCTTGGGGTTACTAGATGACTCTCCCGGTCCACTTCTTTTCTTCATTAACCTAAGTCTCGAGTTCATCTAGGGCCATTACCGATTCTTCCTCACTTAGAATATCATCAAGATACAAAAGAACAAATGTTCTTTTCAAGGTCGTGGTTTCCATCCAATTCAATAGCATCAATTGCCTTCAGATTTTGGCTAACTGCTGAGGATGGGAAGAGGGGATATTCTCATCAATGTTCCCCTTAAAGGTTGCTTCGTGATGGTTCTTTGAGGTTAAGAATGGCTTCAATGGCCGACTCGATGACCGTAGCCGGGTGTGGATGACTTGTCCACTCTAGGACTAATGTAAGTGGATTTTGGGGAAATGGAAGGGGTAGTTATTTTGGTTTTCTTGGCTTTGGGGGCTTTCTTTTCTAGTTTTCTTTTCTTTGGTAAAGTTTTAGAAGGAATGGATAAAGAGGATTGTACCTTGGATCCGGTAGCCGTCCGCCCGGCGGGATAGCCGTCGAGGTGCCTTTCCTTTAAGCCGTGTTTTTGACAATTTGATAGCCGCCCGGAGTTCTTGAGGATCTACATCAAGATCACCAAAGATGAGTTTGTTCCATAGTGTCATCTCCATGGCTATCAATGACATCTCTTTCTTCAACATCCTTAGCATGGCCGCCGATATGGTTCCTTCACCGTCGCCTACCGCATCATCCTTGCTTTTGCCTTTCTTGCTAGGAGATACCACAGCTCTTCTTTAACACTCCAGCTTTCTTGACATTGGTCTTCACTCCTCTTTTTATTCTCCTACTTGTAGCCAATGCTATCAACTCCTTCCAAAGGTTGAATCTTCTTCCTTGTTTCCTCTTCCACTTTTCATGTGCTTCTTTGAAACTTTTCATGCTCATATCTCCAAATTTTCATAACAATTCCTTTCTTTTGTTTCAATGAAAATGTTCTTTCATTGAAACACCTTGTCTCGTATAGCTTCACGCCTTCACCACTTCTTGGATAGAGCAGGTTTGAGCTTTGGAATTAGAACTTCAAGAATTCCACTCATGAATCTGAAGTTGTTCATCCTTCCACCTTGCTTCTTGAATTTGAGAGTAGAGGATGAGACTGCAAGTTGGAAATTGTGAAGAAGAACAATGCACCAATTTGTGTCCTTGGTCATTAGGCTCAAGATTCGCTTCCACTCATTTGATCCCATTTGATCAAATGAGGATTGCTTGCCATCAATGGCTTTGTTGACCACATCCATCGTAGTTGACTTGAAGATATCATCTTTGTTTTTCACCATTGCTTTGTCTTGAACAACTTTGAAGTCTCGTGACTTTCACACCAAGAAATTTCTCATATACTGTCTTCAATCTCTCTCGACCCTCTATCCCATATATTTTTCACAAGATCTTCTTTATTTGGGATTCCCATAGACATCACTAACCATTTCTTGAGTGATAGTTATCTCCACATTTTCTATGGTGGCGCTTATTGAATTATTTTCATTGTTTCTTCTTCCTACCAAATAAATTTCTCTCGCACGCTTCTTCATAAATTGGGGGTTCGCTCCCATAAAATCAAGTAATTCGTTTACCTCAAGAAGTTCTTTGATGAGAATTCCTACTTCGTAATCATAGAAGTTAGGTTTGATGAAGTAACCATGAGCATCCGGGTACATTGCTTTTGGGTCCGCCATTGATGTCAAAAAATTAGGGTCAAGAGATACGATGGTGGATTGAAGAGGGAAGGAGACAAATTTTAAACTGAGAATTAATGGAACAGGGATTTTAGTAATTACGAGAGGAGAGAGAGCCAAATAATGAGTGGAAAGTGGGTTTTAATGGGCATTGGGGGTTTCAAAGTTTAGTAACGTTCATATGAACAAAGGGTCTTTACCCTTCCCCACGTTGAGATATTAATTCCCACAAAACACAAGAAAAACATTCTCTTTTTCAAGGAGTTTTGCAGGGGAAGAGATGACGAAGGAAGTGACAATTGTGAGCAATTAACACGATCAAATCACTTAAAGGTTGCTTTAACCTAGCTGTTGAAAGAAAACTCTGACAGTTAAGCTAGTATGAATGATGATGGCTGTCTGAGATAGCTGGGTGAAAATTGCCTATAAAACAAGGACAACTTCAGAGGAAAATTATTCGATTGATTTATAAACACAAATGGGTAGATTTTCCTCAAAGTTTAATCCAAAAATTATGGCTCAAACAAAGAAACAATTGGTCTTTGGGAAAAATTGTGAGGATGATTTGATGAGTGATGAAATGGAGATAGAGAGAGAGTCTTTCAAAATTGTTGAAAGTTCAGAGAGAGTGAATGAAAAGGGTAAGAACAAGAGAGTGAGGGTTGATCAAGACATAGAGATGAAGGAGGTAGCTGTCAGGGAAAAGGTTGACAGTAAAGAGGGAGAGGGAATAAGGCTTTTTGGGAAGACAATCAAAGTTGATCAAGGAGAGTCAAGTAAGGGAAAGAGTAAGGTAGAAAGGGTATACACATTGGGGGAGTTGGTAAAGCAGACAGGCTCGAGCCTATGGAGAGAAGCTTAGCTGTCAGGAAGAAGGTTGAGCAAGATAAGCTTTATACTCCTGTGAGCAGAGATTCTCTTTCTCCAGGAGTTGGTTTGTTGGAGGGGAGAGGAGATAACTTTGCAGGAGTGCATATATCTCCTTCTTCAACAATCTCATACCTATTCAACCAGGTTATAGGTTGCTTCAGCCCTGCAAGAGTACCTGCTGTGGAGAGAGTGGAGTCAAGTGTTGGTCAACCTTTGCAATCACTAGGAATGGTTCTTTTTCAGAGATTTTAGCTTTGTGACTCCAATGGAGGGATTGCTTCAGCCATATGATGTAGTTGAAGAGTGGTGGCCTAGAAGGGCAAGTCCTTCTCTCCAATATTCAGTCACTTCCATTGATCCTTTCTTGGAGAGGCACCCAATATGGTTGTAAAGGTATCAACAGACCTTGCAATTAACTCAGGAGGCTAGGAATGAAGGAATGAGTGCTGGAGGAGGATCTGGAGAGACCGTGACATTTCCAAAGAATGTCCGATGCCTAAGATGAAGTTTTGAAGAGGAGAGCAGGCTTAGAAGATTGTATGGTTTGGAGGAAGTTTTTGTTGGATGAATGAAGATGAGAGAAAGATTTTATGGGTTTTTGAATGTTTTTGTTGTATGTTTTTGTTGTTGTTCTTGTTTTTCATGGGTTTTGGAAAGATAGCTATCAGAGGATGGCTATCAGGAATGTTTATTAGGGAATAGCTGTCAGGCAACATTGTGGCAAAGATTACCCAAGATGTAATCCTCTTTTTATTTATGAAGAACAACTTTTTATTTTGGCAAATTTATCATACCAAGCATGGCTCTTAATGTCTCAAATCTCTTTTCATCCATGGCTTTTGTGAGAATATCGTAGACATTATCATCGCTGCAAACTTTTGCAAGGTTGATATTCCCTTTTTCAACATGATCCCTAATGAAATGGTGTCTAACCTCAATATGCTTTGTTTTTGAATGTTGAACAAGGTTTTCTGTCATGGCAATAGTACTTGAGTTGTCACAGAAGATGGGAATGTTGGATAATTCAATTCCAAAGTCTTGAAGTTGACTTTTAAGATAGAGAATTTGTGAACAACACAAGCCTCGCAAAGAATGTACTCAAATTTCCACTGTTGAGGTGGCTACCGAGGTTTGCTTTTTGCTTGACCATGAAATGATTCTTGAGCCAATAAACTGACATCCACCACTTTTGGATTTTCTATCTAGATTACATCCAAAGATAGTCGAATCAAGAATCCAATTAGAGAGAATGGGGATTCAAAGGATACCACAAGCCAAAATCGTGGGTTCCTTTGAGATATCTTAGAATTCTCTTGACAAAGAGAGATGAGATTCCTTGGGATTAGCTTGAAATCTAGCACAAAGACATACACTAAACATAATGTCAAGTCTTGAAGCTGTTACATAAAGAAGAGATCCAATGTAGCTTCTATAAAGTGTTGGATTTACACTTTGACCATCTAGATCAGCATGGAGTTTGGTTGTGGTTGACAAGGGTGTTTTGGCAGGGGAAGCAGTTTGCATGTCAAACTTCTTGATCATATCCCTTGTGTATTTGGCTTGGTTGATGAAGATTCCTTCCTTCATTTGTTTGACTTGGAGTCCTAAGAAGAAGGTGAGCTCACCAATCATGCTCATTTCAAACTGATCCTTCATAATATCTCCAAATTCAGTGCACAAGTCCTCATTTGATGAGCCAAAGATGATGTCATCAACATAGACTTGGATGAGCAACTGATCATCACCATATTTTTTGATAAACAAGGTATTATCAATATGGCCCTTGGTAAATCCTTTGCCAAGGAGATATCTAGATAGGGTATCATACCAAGCTCTTGGTGCTTGTTTAAGCCCATACAATGCTTTGTTCAGTTTGAATACATGATCAGGAAACTTTGGGTGCTCAAATCCAGGGGGTTGAGATACAAAGACTTTTTCATTTAAAACTCCATTTAGGAATGCACTCTTGACATCCATCTGGAATATCTTCATCTTTTTGAATGAAGCATAGGCAAGGAATAGCCCTCGATAGCTTCAAGTCTTGCAACAAAGTGCAAAGGTCTCATCATAGTCAATACCTTCTTCTTGTCTATATCCTCGGGCAACCAGCCGCTTTGTTTCTTACTACAACACCTTCTTCATTCATCTTATTTCTAAAAACCCATCTTGTTCCAATGACAGTTTGATTTCTTGGTTTAGGAACAAGTTGCCACACTTTGTTCCTTTCAACCTGCTCTAGTTCTTCTTCCATGGCTTCAATCCAATCGATCTTGGAGTGCTTCATTTATTTTCTTTGGTTCTACTTGGGATATGAATGCACTCATGAGAAAAGGGATGTTGTCCGGAACTCTGGGTTTTATCAATTTGAAGGCTGATGTAAAGATCTTTATTGGGTGGAATGATGTGGGTAATGGTGGTTTCATCATTGGTTTTGGGAGGAGAAAGAGGATTATTGGATGGAGATGGAAGGTGGCTAGAAGATGGGTTACATGAGGAACTGGGATGGCCGTCGCCTAAGGGTTGGGCCGTCGCCTAAGGGAAAATTTTGAGGAGGGTCAGTCAAGGGATGACCATTTCTTTGAATATTTTCTTCCTCATCAATTGGATTGGAAGTGAGAGAGATTGCTGTGAACTTGGTGGGCTGGATTGATTGTTGATGAGAGTGAGATGGTTCATGGCCGTCCTGGCACAGATGGTCCGCCGATGAGTTTCTTGGAACCATGTATGGAAGATTTGATGAATCTTGCTCATGATTGAGAATAGCTTGAATCAAGGATGGGAGATGCTTCAGAAGATTATCTAGATTTCCCAATCCTTCATCAAAATCACACAACTCAGCTTATACTTTGATCATTGTTTTCATCAAAGTCAACATGAATTGATTATTCCACAACAAGTCTTCTTTTATTGTAAACTCTATAGGCTTTGCTTGTGTTAGAGTATCCAAGAAATATTCCTTCATCACTTTTGGAGTCAAATTTGTCCAAATTGTTCTTGCCATTGTTGTGAATGAAGCATCTACTCCCAAAGCCGTGAAAGTAGGAGATGGTGGGGAGTTTGTTATTCCACAATTCATATGGAGTCTTCTTGTGGAATTTGTTGATTAGTGTTTTGTTTTGAACATACACAAAGAAGAGTGATGCCTTCACCCCAAAAATACTTTGGGAGATTGTGTTCCGACAAAGATTGTTCGCCGCTTCACAAATTGTCCCGTTCTTCCTTTCAAAGAACACCATTTTGTTGGGGAGTTCTTGGGGCTGAAAAATTGTGATCAATGCCTTTGGAATCACAATATTCTTCTACTCCCGTGTTCTCAAATTCCTTCCCATGGTCGATCTGATCTTGATGATGGATGTCCCTTTTTGATTTTGAATTTTATTGAACAGCCTTTATCGTACAGCTAAGGGTGTCACTTTTGGATTCAAGAAGAATGATCCAAGTGAATCTTGTGAAATCATCAACAACAACTAGGGAGTATCTTTTCCTCCTAAAGATCTAGTTCTTATGGGTCCAAAAAGATACATATGAAGCGCTCAATAGGTCTTGAGGTGTCCAACTTGGTCTTGGGTTTGAATGAAGATTTCTTTTGCTTTCCACATTGGCATGCTTTGCAAAGTTTATCCTTTTTGAATGGGATCTTTGGTAGACCTCTGACTAGATTGGAATTTGCAAGCTTGGAAATGGTTTTGTGATTGAGGTGAGCCAATCTTTTGTGCCATAGCCATGACATATCGATTGATTGAAAGACAAAGGCAAATGAGCATTTGAGGTTTCCACAATCTCTAAGTTTAAGCAAAGAGAGATTTCCTTTTCTTGATCCAGCTTAGGATGACTTTATTGTTTTTGTCCTTAATAAAGGCATTTATCCTTAGTGCAAACAACATGATATCCCTTATCACAGATTTGACTTATGCTGATCAAATTGTGTTTGAGACCCTCTACATAAGACACATTTGTAAAAATGATATCTTTTGTAATAAGATTTCCTGATCCTTTGACCTTAGCTTGGGAATTGTCACCAAAGGTTACATTTGGACCATTTTTAGGGGAATATTGTTGCAACCAGTCTTTATTGAAGGTCATATGTCTACTACAACCACTATCTAAATACCAAAGTCCTTTCCTGGGTACCTGCAAAATAGAAAGTAAATTTTATGGTACCCTTTTTTATTCTTTTGGGTCAAAAGGATTAGTTTTTCTTTGGAACCCTAGCTTTGTTTATTGGTCCCTTGTTGAAGAACTGGTTTAGGGTATGATAATATGACATGATTTGCATCATGTAAGGTGTAAGGACAATGGATTGGGATGGATTGAAGAAATGGTTTGGATTGTTGTATTGGGGTTGAAACTGAAAGTTATTTGAAGTGGATGATCTGGGAGAGTCATTTTGACTTGCATGGCTTCTACCATTTGAGTATTGCCATTGAGGTTTTTGTTGTTTGGTGTATCTATGTTTGTTATAGAATCTTTGTTGCCTTGGGGTTCTTTGTTGTTTGGAAGATTTTGGTTGTCTATCAGCCTTGGCCGTCTCGTCATGCCTCGCCAGTCCGTCAACCCTCGGGCCGTCTCGACAGACTTGACCGACTAGCACATTCTTGCAGCCTTGACTTCTTCCCGTATATTGGTTCCTTTTTGAACCCAAATATACTTGCTTCCTTGAATTTTACTTGGTCCTTCCTTTGGTTGACTAGGACCACCCAAGATTTCTTTTGATTTTTCTTTGGTTTGAACAGATAGGTTTGAGTTTGATAGCCGCGTAGCTTAGATTTTCTAGCACCATTTTTTCAATGGCCCTTTCACCAAAGGGGGAGGAGTGTACACCTTTTGTGTAGGATCATCAGCACCAATCCCCTTTTTGTCATTGGGATGTCTTTGGGTGTAGGTGAAAAGAGATAATGCTTTGCTTGACTTGTTCCATGAATCTATTTTCTTTTTAAAAGCCTCATTTTCTTTTTCAAGAATTATGAGTCTTTGACGCTTTCTTGAGTAATCGATACCTCACTGCCGATCCATGTTTTGTTTTTCAAGCATGAAGCATTGATCTCTCAGCCCTTGACAGGCTTTCTCAAGCTCAGAAATGGTTTTTGTGAGGGTGTCAATGGTTGAGGATTGGGAAAGGTTTTCATTGACCAGTGAAGCAAAGCTAGTTTTTTGTTTTTTGGTTTGAATTAAAAGAGTGCACACTAATTGCTTGAAACCATCAATATTTAAAGAGTTAAAGTCATGTACCTCTTTCAGTTCATCTGCAGCAGCAAGTGCTTCCATTTCTTCCTCATTGTCTGATTCTTCCTCATCTTCAGCTATAAGGCATATCATGGCTTCTTCTCCTTCATTGTCAGAGTCATCACTTGACACATACTCTTCATCACTGAATTTTGATGAGTCAGCTATCATAACTTGCTCTTTGTTCTTGTCATGTTTATTTTTGGAGCAATTGAAGCAGTTGCACTTGGAACTGTGAATGATCTCTTTTGAGTAGGTCATCTTCTTAGCTGTCTGATTGTCCCTAGGTTTCCTTGGTTCAGGACAATCAGATGAGTAATGTCCTTGCTTTCCACAGTTGAAGCAATCAATTGTCTTCTTGTAGCTGTCTTGTTGAGCATTAGATGTGGAGGGATTGTATTTTTTGTCAAAAGATTTCTTTTGAAATTTCATGGCATTTCGATGACCATGGAAATGAGACTTGGAATGTCTTCTTGGGAGATCCGTTTGCGACAGGTTTGGAGCTGATGTTTATCTTTTGAAGGGCATTGTTGACAATGGACTCAATGTCTTGGTGAGTGATTGGTTTGAGTACAGTTTCTTGAGCAGTTAAAGCTAAAGTTTGTGAAATGGTAGGAACTGGTTGAATTTTTATCATACCTTCCAATTCATAGGCTTCAAGCTTTCCAAAATACTGTTCAACTGTCATGGTGCTCCATTCAGATCCTTCTCTAATAGGTAATGCTACCTTTTCATATTCTTGAGGAAGGTTTGAGTATATCTTGAGGCAGAGATCTTGTTGTTCAAAGGTTTTTCCATGGTCAGCAATTGATCTAACAAGGTTCTCAAACCTTGGCTGAGCAGCACTCACCTTTTCTCCAGGGTAGAACTTGAAGTTGTCTAATTGCCTAAGCAAGTTATACAAGTTTTGTGTCCTAACACTGGAGTGTTTAGTGAACTTAGTTTGAATAAGAGCCCATGCTGTTCTGGCATTTGGTTCCTTAGCAATTTCTTGAGCTAGTGAGTCATTTACACTCTTTTGAAGAATGTTCTTGACTTTCAAGTTTGCACTTATCAATTGCTTTTCAGCTTCAGACCATGTTTCTGGGGATTTGATCTTACTAGGTCCTCCTTCAGTACAGATTTGAGTTGGGTAGGACACCTCATTCTCTAGAACATACCAATTCCATATACTGTTTGCATCAAGGTATGTTTTTATTTTTGAAGCATAGATCTCAAAAGATCCACAGTCATCAATGTGTGGGATGTCTTTCTCATTATTTCTTCTTGGTTGAGGCATGGTGGGTTTTAAGAGGATCCTTCACAAGTTGTTAGACTTTTGAATGTGAAGACAAGCTTTGATACCAATTGAAAGGCCCTTTGTTTAAATGCAGATGATCAGACAGCTATGGTTTGGCTTAGCTGTCAGATGATAGTTTGAATTGTGCAGCGGAATAAAAGAGACTTGAAATAATGATAGGACAAGAGACACAAAGAAGTAATGTAAGTGTGTGAATGTGAATGCAAAAATGTAATAACATAGAGAATTTAAAGTGGTTCAGAGTTCACTCCTCCTACATCCACCCCCACTGTCAATCTTGACAAGTGAGATCAATTTTATTATAATCTTTAATCAACAAAAATTACAAATGATTGATTTAGGCAAGTTCCTTGAACTTCCTCTTCCTAATTAGTACAGTCAACTAGGGATACACTTAAAGTACAGTCTTAAGTGTTTTTACAACTTGAAGTACAAATCTCAAGATTTTACAAAACAAATAACACACTCAAAGTACGATCTTGAGTGATTACAATACTAATTCTACACCTAAAGTACGAGTCTTAGGATTTTGGAATTTGTGAATTAACACACCTAGGGTGTTTGTTGATGAGGCAGAGATTTTGGGGTGAGGGTTTTGGTTTGGAACAGGGTTTAAAAGGGTAGGGATTGGTGAGTGTGTGTGTGGATTACAGAAGGTGTGTGTGGGTGTAAGGGAGAGGTTTTTGACTGTGAAAAAGAGTATTTTTTCAGTGATTTGTGTAGAGGATGAATTCCTCTATTTATACCCTTCATTGTAGCCGTTGGAATATGACTGTTGTAGCTACATTAATGAGTCTTGACTGGTCTTTGCCCCACTTGTCCACTTGCAGGTATTCATGAGCTGGATTGAGCTGTGGCTTGGGCGAGAGCTTCCAGAAGGTCTTCAGTGGTCTTCATTGGTCTTCAATGGTGAACTTGACAGCTGTGAAGAACCAGGTTCCTCTTTGGTTCAGATTGTGGTAACAGAGATTGAGACAAAGTGATGGCTATCAGAGGGATGAAGTCATGGCTGTCAGATCATACAAGGCTTAGCTATCAGAGATGTTCTCTAATAAGGACTGAGATGCACTTTGATGATCTTGATGGCTTAGAGAGTGAATATGATTCATGTTTTTGATTGAATGTAATCATTGTATACAATAGAATCATAACTATCAAACTCATAGCTGTCAGATATACTGAGGAATGAATATGAAGTTTGATTTGGTCAGTCATGAACTTAGCTGTCAGAGAAAAGGATCATGACTGACAGTCTTCCTCTTTTGATATAAACCCTGTTCTATATATATATATTCCTTTATCAAAACCAACTAACTAAGACATTGATCAAAGTTAGGTCTTTGACTTTGTCAAATATCCTTTCTTGGTGAAGATTCCATCCTCAGTTTCTCCTACATCATATTTGCATTCATAGGGTAATAATTGAGCTAAACTTTTGGTTATTTTAAACGCTGTGAACCATCCCAAAGGAAGGCGGGTGTTTAAAGAGAATTGTTTATATTCTTTATTACCGGGGAACAAATACCTTAAATTTTAGGACATTTTTTATATTTGATCCGGCCCAAAGGAAGGCAAGTATTTAAAGTGTGTTGTTTAAGCTATTTGTTTACCCTAAGATAAATCAAATTGTGAGTCAATTCGCAATCCAAAGATTAGTCTTGATGTCATATTGATTATCTTTTATTATGATGGATTTCATTTTGATATAATTAATCATTGTGTAGTTTCTTATATATGTTTTGTTTCATTCTTTTGTTCTCTTCATTCAGATTTGATCAGTGCTTCATCTGTTACTACTGCCTTAAACTCAATTCCTTTGCTAACTGGGACAAACTTTAAAACTTGGAAAAACAAGATTACTATGGTCTTAGGCTGTTTGGACCTTGACCTCTCATTAAGAGAACAAGCTCCTGCCCCTCTAACTGATAAAAGCACTGCGGAAGACCGCTTAAGTTCAGAGAGGTGGAAGCGTTCTAATCGCGTCAGCCTAAGCATAATTAAGAATGCAGTCCTGAGACATTTCTGAACAGTGTCTCCGAGGATGATGGTGCAAAAGGTTTCCTAGATGCCCTAGAACAACGCTTTGCAAAAAGCGATAAATCGGAAACAAGTGCAACCTTGAGGAAGCTTGTTTCCATGAGGTATAAGGGCACCGGAAACCTAAGGGAATACATAATGGAAATGTTTCATCTATCAACAAAATTAAAAGCACTCAAGTTGGACTTGTCGGAAGACTTGCTTGTGCATTTGGCTTTAATTTCTCTTCCTTCACAATTTGGTCATTTTGAAACGACCTACAATTGTCAAAAGGACAAGTGGAATATTAATGAATTAATTTCACATGTCACGGAGGAAGAAGATAGGTTGAAACACACCAAACCCGAAAGTGCACATTATGCATCTACCTCTTCTCGTGGGATTTAGAGAAAAGGTAAGGAGATTGCGGTTGCATCAAAGAAGCCTAAGGGATCATCAAATGATCAAAAGGTGAAAAAGTGCTTCTTTTGCAAGGACCCCACTCACATGAAGCCCGACTGACCTAAGTATCGCCAATGGCGAATTAAGAAAGGTATGTCATTTAGCTTTGTTTGTACTGAAGCTAATTTAGTTTCAATTCCTTCGTATACATGGTGGTTAGACTCCGGTGCAACTACTCACATAAGTTCATGTATGCAGGGTTGCCTGAACTACCGAACGCCCAATGAAGGTGAAAGATTCATCTACATGGGAGCTGGAAAGCCGGTAGAGGTTATTCCTGTATCTTCCGCAATAATAAATGCAATTTATATTTTGATTCAAAGCTTTTTGGTACTAGCTCTTTGTCTTACATTGATAATCTATATTTACTTGACACAGTCAATTCATTAAATGAGTCTCATAATTATGAAACTAACTCTCGAGGCATAAAACAAAAGTTTTCAAGTAAAAATTGTTATACCTTGTGGCATAGGCGTTTGGGTCATATCTCCAAAAGGAGAAATGACAAGCTTGTGTCCGAGGGAATACTACATAAGCTTGATACTCCGGAAAATAACTTTTGTATTGAATGCCTTAAGGGAAAACTTACGAATAGTACAAACAAAAATGAATCCTTGAGAGCTACAAAAGTCTTAGAACTAATTCATACGGACATATGTGGACCGTTCTCTACCCCTTCATGGAACGGACAAACATATTTTATTACGTTCATAGATGACTTCTCTCGCTATGGATACATTTATTTACTTCATGAAAAGTCTCAATCATTGGACGTTTTCAAGTCTTTTAAAGCTGAAGTTGAAAAACAGCTTGAAAAGACTATTAAGAACGTTAGATCCGATCGTGGTGGTGAATACTACGGTCGGAATGACGGTTCGGGAGAACAACGTCCGGGTCCTTTTGCTCGCTATTTGGAAGAGTGTGGGATTGTCCCTCACTACACCATGCCAGGGACACCTAGCATGAATGGTGTAGCCGAGAGACGTAATAGAACCCTTAAGGATATGGTAAGAAGTATGGTTTCTTGTACTTCCTTACCTCACTCATTATGGGGCGATGCTTTGAAAACCGCAACCTACCTACTTAACAGAGCTTCTTCAAAATCTACTGACAAAACCCCTTATGAATTATGGACCGGTAAGAAACCGTCCCTTAATCATCTTCATGTTTGGGGTTGTCCAGCCGAAGCTAGGCCTTATAGACCTAACGAAGGAAAGTTGGACGCTAAGACAGTTAGTAGTTATTTTGTAGGGTATTCTCAAAGATCTAGGGGATATAAATTCTATGACGCAAAAACTAGAACCTTTTTCGAGACGGAAAATGCTAGGTTCTTTGAGGATGTTGAATTTAGAGGGGAAAATTTGAATAGTAATTTTGAATTTGAAGAAATGGAAGATGAATTCGTTTCTATACCTCTTCCTATAGTTCCTATCGAAAATCAAGCAGTTGTGCCTGAAATTCGACAAGAACATATAATTCAAAATGATGTTAATTCTCCTATTAATGAACAACATGAAAATGTTGATGAGGAAATTCAACACCCTCAAAATCAAGAAGAACCGGTGCCATTAAGAAGATCTAATAGAGCAAGAAGGAGTGCTATACCGGATTATTATGATGTGTATCTTGTCGAGAATGAGGAACCATTAGGTTTAGTGGGAGATGAGCCAATCACCTTCCATGAAGCCATTAGTGGTCCAAATTCTCATAAGTGGATTGATGCCATAAATGAAGAGTTAAAATCCATGAATGATAATGACGTTTGGGATCTTGTCCCATTACCTAAGAATGTGAAACCCATCGGATGTAAATGGATCTTTAAGACCAAAAGGGATTCACAAGGTAATGTGGAAAGACATAAGGCTCATCTTGTCGCTAAAGGATTTACTCAAAAAGAAGGCATTGATTACAAAGAAACATTTTCACCGGTATCCTCTAAAAATGCTTTTAGGATCATTATGGCTTTAGTGGCACATTTTGACCTTGAGCTTCATCAAATGGATGTAAAGACAGCTTTTCTCAATGGCAACATTGAGGAAACTATCTATATGAAGAAACCAGAAATGGTGACTGATTCGGATCAAACTAGTCAACTAGTTTGTAAACTCAAGAAATCCATTTATGGGCTTAAGCAAGCATCTCGTCAATGGTACTTAAAATTCAACCAAGTTATTCTTTCATTTGGCTTTGTAATGAATCTTGGTGAAGACTGTGTGTACCATAAGTTCAGTGGGAGTAGGTTTATATTTTTGGTCTTATATGTGGATGACATTTTACTTGCTAGTAATGATAAGGACCTTCTTAAGGAAACCAAGAAATTTCTCTCAAACAAATTTGAGATGAAAGATCTTGGAGAAGCTTCTTTTGTATTAGGAATCCAAATACATTGTGATCGCTCACGAGGTATGTTAGGATTATCACAAAAGAGCTATATAGAGAAGGTATTACAAAGGTTTAGCATGGAAAATTGTAAACCACATGACACCCCGGTCTCTAAGGGAGATAAGTTCAGTCTAAATCAATGTCCTAAAAATAATCTTGAATCTAAGTATATGGAAAATATCCCTTACGCATCGACAGTAGGAAGCCTAATGTATGCACAAGTCTGTACTCGCCCAGATCTTGCCTTTATTGTTGGCATGCTTGGGCGATATCAAAGCAATCCGGGAAGAGAACATTGGGTCGCAGCCAAAAGAGTGATGAGATACTTTCAAAACACGAAGAACTACATGCTTACATATACAAAGTCGGATCATCTTGAGATCATTGGTTTTTCCGATTCTGACTTTGCTGGATGCCAAGATATAGTCGCAAATCGACATCGGGTTATGTCTTCACTTTAGCCGGTGGAGCGATATCTTGGAGAAGTGCCAAGCAAACATTAGTTACTACTTCCACCATGGAAGCCGAATTTGTTGCTTGCTATGAGGCATCCAATCAAGCTATATGGCTGCGTAAATTCATTGAAGGACTGCGAATTGTCAAAGGTGTTGAAAGACCGCTTAAGTTATATTGTGACAATCGGGTCGCGGTATTGTACTCCAACAACAACAAGAGTTCATCTAAATCTAAGCATATAGATATTAAGTTTCTTGTTGTGAGAGAGAGAGTAGAAAATGAACAAATAGAAATAGAACTTATTGGTACAAACTCCATGTTAGCGGATCCATTTACTAAGGCATTATCTCCTTTAGTATTTCACGAGCATGTTGCTCATATGGGTGTAACGACGTTTGATAATGCTTAAATCAGTGGGAGTTTATGTTGTTTTCTATTTCCTTGTGTTGTTTTTATTTAAATTGATCTCATTTGGTTAAAGTAGGACTAGTTGGAGAATATATACTCCCTCCGTCCCGGTAGAAGCGTCGTCATTTTAGGGGTGGCACGCAAATTAAGGAAAAGTGTGGGAAGAAAAAATGTTGTGAGTGTAATTTGAAAATAGGAGAGAGAATTAGTGGAGGAAATAGTGAATTTAAAAAGTGTTGTGAATGTAGAGGAGAGAGAATTAGTGGAGGGAATAGTGGATGGGTAATAGAATATTAATAAAATATTTCCTTTTTAGGAAAGGGTGACGCTTTAAACGGGACATCCTTTTGAGTAAAAAGTGACGTTTCGGGTGGGACGGAGGGAGTATATACATTCTTCATATATATTCATTAATATTCCATGCTACATATCTATACTTAATCTATGTCATTTAGTTGGATATATATATGTGATTAATGTGGGTTTAGTTGCGAATCAATTACAACGACTGCCCCTTTAGTCCTTATACTTATATGACTAATGGACGGGATTGTTTTCGAATGATAACAAAGTGCACATAAGGGTTGTCATTTGTGTTATAAATATGATTGAAGAAATTTATTAAGTGAAGGTATATGTTATAATAATCCAAGTGGGAGATTGTAAGAACATGGATTAATATAACATATAAATACTTAATAATATAATGATCAATATTATAATATATGGTATAAAGTATAGAACTCAACATAATATGTAGAATTCCATAATATAAGTATACCATTAAATGATGGGCATAATGGTAATGTCTTATATATCAATAGGTGTAGTCCCTAAATAAAGTGCCCTTTGGATTCCTATATAAAGGCCTATCCATCAAGCCTATGAATCTACTAGTTACATTATTCTCATTCAGTAAAAACTCTTCCTAAGTAATTGAAGATTAAAGAGATTAAGGACACTCATCATTTAGAAGATCTACTCCTCCCTAATTTGAAGTCTATCTTCTTACTTCATCCTCTTTACACAAGAACAAGATCAAGACTAAGAATAAATATAGAATCAGAAGGTACACGCTTCCGTCTTATTCTTCTTCTCCATCTCTACTTAATCTAGTTGTGAGTCGGTTCATGGTTAATGGATCGTTTATGTTCCGACAATTGGTATCAGAGCCTACTCATATACTAGATTGAGTTTGAGTTTCTTGTAAAGCCTTATGCTTTTATTTCTTGAAAAGATTCCATGTTCATCATGTGTTCTTGAATTATTTTCATACTCTAATTCAGATTCTAGAGTATTATGTCACTTCTAAATTATAAATTTACTCAAAAGGCTTTCAATTCTTAATGTAAGATTATCCCATTTTTGAACATAGCCACCATCCTTGGATGCGTTGTGAGTTTGTTCATATGCATAGCCACGCATTTAAAAATGTGATGTGAGTATGCGGATCTACTTGCTTTGGTTGAATATTGATTCACCATTAAGTTAAGAATTGATAGTCTAATTGGGTGTTATGGCTCGTTATCCGGATAAGAATTAAAACTACCAATCTCATTCATACTACCAATCTCATTTATCCGTTGATCGTCCGTCCTATCTTTCTCATAGTCAACAATGAATGAAAAATTAGCGTCCTCCATGGACTCTCCCACAATCTCCCCATGATCAATAATAAAAATATCATCGTATTTAAATTCTTTCGTCCAATCTATAACACCCACGACTCCGCTCAAAATCGATGGTGTAGACCCAGTAATCTCACCCACATCTTTATTCATGGGCTCAATTAGGGCATGATCATGGACCATAATATTTGTAGGAACCATGATACTTGTGGGAACAACTTCACATACCTGAAGGATCTCGTGATTCTCGCACATAAATCTGCCCCTTCCTCCACCTTCTCTTCAGATTCGGCCAAGGGAACTGCTAGAAAGACGGATTTGTCAACTTCTGAATTGAATTCTCGTCCGTTTGAATTTGATTCTTTCTTTTCAACCGTCTCGACGCGGTGGAGGCTTTCTTCGCAACTTTCTTCTTGAGCACAATTTTTGTTATTCTGCAACAAGACCTCGAACTGGCTCCGACGTTCTTCTTCAGCACGTTCATAGATTGCAGATTTACGCGCTTTCGCTTTACGAATCTTGGCAAGGTAGTGATCGGCTTTGTCGGCATAAAAATTGGCTTCCATCCTATGTCGCTGCCTAAGCACTCGCTCCCTTGATGCTCGATTCAGATCTCTGATTGATTTATATTTCTGCACAAGTCGATCATGCTTGTCCGCTTCGTCGAGTTCTTCTTCCTCTAACTCTAGAAAATATTGTTCCTGTTGTCGAGCACGATCCAATCGACGATCTATTTCGTGAATAACCTTGTCATCAGATCTTGTTACTTGAACCCCCATAACGAATCAGCGATGAAAAGACAGGATATGGCCTCGCTTCCGATACCAACCGACGCAAAGACGGAAGCACGATAGATTTCGTGATTAGCGCACTAATCACAAGAATTCTTCAAGCGAAGAATCCTCAAACACAATACACGGAATCCACCAAAGAAGAATCTAACTGAATCCACCAGGAATAAAGAGAAAACTCTTTGAAATTCAATTAATCAAAAGCTAATTTTCGGATTACATCACTAGGCCTATTTTATAGTACCCATAAAACTTGAAAAACAATCCTAAACCTTCTAGAATTACTCCTAACCTATATGGTAACTAAATAGGACTCAAAAACTAGTAAATCTCCTCAAAATCTACTCTAAAATCATCCCTAATCAACCTATTAAAATTAATGACGAAAATAAACAATAAAATATAAACTAAAATAAATTAAGTCCTAAGATAATAATTAAAATACAAAATTAATTGATATATTTGACTTTGTCAAATATCCTTTCTTGGTACAGATTCCGTCCTCAGTTTCTCCTACATCATATTTGCATTCATAGGGTAATAATTGAGCTAAACTTTTGGTTATTTTAAACGCTGTGAACCATCCCAAAGGAAGGCGGGTGTTTAAAGAGAATTGTTTATATTCTTTATTACCGGGGAACAAATACCTTAAATTTTAGGACATTTTTTATATTTGATCCGGCCCAAAGGAAGGCAAGTATTTAAAGTGTGTTGTTTAAGCTATTTGTTTACCCTAAGATAAATCAAATTGTGAGTCAATTCGCAATCCAAAGATTAGTCTTGATGTCATATTGATTATCTTTTATTATGATGGATTTCATTTTGATATAATTAATCATTGTGTAGTTTCTTATATATGTTTTGTTTCATTCTTTTGTTCTCTTCATTCGATTTGATCGCTGCTTCATCTCGTTACTACCGCCTTAAACTCAATTCCTTTGCTAACCTGGGACAAACTTTAAAACTTGGAAAAACAAGATTACTATGGTCTTAGGCTGTTTGGACCTTGACCTCGCATTAAGAGAACAAGCTCCCGCCCTCTAACCGATAAAAGCACCGCGGAAGACCGCTTATGTTCGAGAGGTGGAAGCGTTCTAATCGCGTCGCCCTAAGCATAATTAAGAATGCAGTCCTGAGACATTTCGAACAAAGTGTCTCCGAGGATGATGGTGCAAAAGGTTTCCTAGATGCCCTAGAACAACGCTTTGCAAAAAGCGATAAATCGGAAACAAGTGCAACCTTGAGGAAGCTTGTTTCCATGAGGTATAAGGGCACCGGAAACCTAAGGGAATACATAATGGAAATGTTTCATCTATCAACAAAATTAAAAGCACTCAAGTTGGACTTGTCGGAAGACTTGCTTGTGCATTTGGCTTTAATTTCTCTTCCTTCACAATTTGGTCATTTTGAAACGACCTACAATTGTCAAAAGGACAAGTGAAATATTAATGAATTAATTTCACATGTCACGGAGGAAGAAGATAGGTTGAAACACACCAAACCCGAAAGTGCACATTATGCATCTACCTCTTCTCGGGGGATTTAGAGAAAAGGTAAGGAGATTGCGGTTGCATCAAAGAAGCCTAAGGGATCATCAAATGATCAAAAGGTGAAAAAGTGCTTCTTTTGCAAGGACCCCACTCACATGAAGCCCGACTGCCCTAAGTATCGCCAATGGCGAATTAAGAAAGGTATGTCATTTAGCTTTGTTTGTACTGAAGCTAATTTAGTTTCAATTCCTTCGTATACATGGTGGTTAGACTCCGGTGCAACTACTCACATAAGTTCATGTATGCAGGGTTGCCTGAACTACCAAATGCCCAAAATCAGAACCGGACCAAATAATCGGTTCCATAAAAATTTGGAACCAGGACCAGACCAATACTATTTTTTCGGTCCGATTTTTACTGGTCCAGTCCGGTTCTACTGGTCCGGTCCGATTCCTCGGATTTTTTGTACAGCCGGGTAAGACAGGTGCAACCATAGATATAGAGGTTTGAGAATGGGCCAAAGCATATAAAATTAGTGTTCAACTTGTTGAAGAACCCAAGTAGAAACTATCTAAGATTGTTGAGCTGCTACTTAAGAAAGAAGTCTTTCGCCAAGATGATCTGATCATTAATATTTTTATGAATTTCGCGATCGATTGACATTACAAATTGCAACATCCGGTAGTAGTTAACATTGAAAATGCAAATTTCATTTTATTTTTAATTTTCAAATTAATATGTTATCTTTTTTAATTTTGGAGTATTCTTATGAATTTAAATGTGTAAGGATATTTTAGTCATTATTAATTTTATAATCACTTATATAGTGTGTAACCAAACATATTTTAAAATCACTTTTGACATAAAACTACACTGAGGAGTGAGGATTATAAGGTAGAAGGGGATAGTGTGATCTTTTTTAAAATCACTTACAATCACTTATATAGTGTGTAACCAAACATATTTTTTAATTTAGGAGTATTCTTATGGTTTTCATTCCTGCTGTTATTAGTATGTTTGTGTTAGAGGCAGAAGGGGATAGTGTTTCTATTGGAAATCTCGGCTGGCCTTTGGCCAACACCGTAGTTTTTGGGGTACTTTTGAGTGAAAACTACACTGAGGATTATAAGGTAGCGAGTTTTAAAGATTTTCGTAGAGAGTTTCTTGTCACTTTTGTCTGCACGCTTGTTCTGGAGCTGTTCTATTAACCTGAGCTTTCACTTTGGGGCTTTGCTGGTTTGTGGTTTATTGTTTGGTATTGCTGTGAGGGAATTGGATCCTTTTTATTCAAACTATGTTGAATTGGGGTTGGAGCCCTCCGAGTCACTTGTAACATCAATTATGAAGCCCATAACGCCACATTTTGAATGAGAGAAAGTCTCGAAAGATTGGACTTTTCCTTTTGATCAATACGGGTTATATGTTTGTGGAATTTGCTGTGGGTTTTATGAGCAATAGTCTTGGTTTGATATCAGATGCCTGTCACATGTTATTTGATTGTGCCGCTCTTGCAATTGGACTCTATGCTTCTTATATTGCTGTTCTATTTCCTTTTGTTTGGTATTGCTGTGTGGGTTTTAAGACCAATCTTTTTGTCCAATATATATAGCTTTTTAATCCTGATTATACCAAACGCAAGATTACTCTAAAGCTAAGGATTATTAGTACCAAGGATTATTAATGAGGGGACCTCATTAAAAATACTGCTAATTCTTATCTAGCAACCAAACGAGCCCTGAAAGTTCATTTCAAATCATGAACTTTCATTTTTGGCTTCGTTTTTTAAAATTTCACACTATTCGCTTCTCCAATGGACTTAATTTCCTCCTTAAAAAATGAAGGGAGTGAATATTGTTACTTCAAATTTGAAGCAACACTATTCACTCCCTTCATTTTTGAAGTCACATTTCGAAGTTGCAAACTAGTCCTTCTAATTTTCTAAAAGTTACATCTTATTTGAATATAAATGAAAAACTAAATTTTTTTTTCATTTAAAATTAATTTTAAACATTTTTATTTTTATATTTGGATTATTATTTGAGACAAAGGTAAAGGTAGACGAATATATTACTATCTTGACTCTTGTTGACATTGCTTTATGTAAAATAGCTTTAGGTAAAGTAGGTAAAGTAGCTTTAGGAAAAGTAGGAGTATATGGGTTTCAATTATTTAGCTTATGACAATGATGGCAGCAAAAGCTGCAATTACTTAATCATTCATTATTAATCATAATATACTCCTTCCCTTCCCTTCCTATCTTCAACTTACCACCGGTGGATCATCAGATTACTTGGGTGAAAATCTTGAGCAAGGGCATAAGAGTCAAACATGTCAACCTCGTCCTCATCAAAAAGATGCCGCCGGTTTCACTCGAGGAGATCAACGCCTGTCACAAATCAGTTTGAGAACAAGCTCCTTGGAAAAGGAGGAGAAGCAACGGTCTATTTCGCTGAGATCTATATCGGCTCAAAGAAAACCCCTGTTGCTGTGAAATACTTGAATGCTCCAAAAACCAAGAAAGACTCAACTAAGGAGTTTGAAAGTGAGATCCAGACGTTACTCAAGATTCAACACCACAACATTGTTTCTCTGATTGGCTACTGCAACGAATCCGGTCGAAGATCCTTGTTTATGAATATATGGAAAAGGGATGCCTATCGATTATTTGAACAAGAAAAAGATAAGCCTTTGTCCCGCCGCAACGACTCAACATCCGCCTTGATGTTGCACGCGGGTTGCAACACCTTCATAGTGAGACCAATGAATTTCCCAAAGGATTAATCCATCGCGATGTGAAGCCGGGGAATATTCTTGTGGGTGAGAATTGGGTTGGTAAGCTTTCGACTTTGGGATGCTTAAGTTGTCCAATGCTGGCCAAGTCAAATCCTCGATGGTCACCGATCGTAAAGGCACTTCCGGGTATTTTGCACCGAGAATATCACAAGTTCGGTCGTGTAACAAGGAAAATAGATGTTTACGCCTTCGGTGTTGTATTATTTCAAGTGTTATGCGAGAAAATGCCTTGGGATAGGGAGGATGAGAGCTACTACTTCGATGAAAATGAAGATTTAGGAATTTGGGCCCGTAAAAACGTTGATGCTCAAATCCGACGGGAGATGTCGGGAGATTCCTTTACTTTATTTACTGATATTATAGGGAGAAGCTTGCAAGGGAACCCAGGCAAACGGCCTACTATGGAGAAGGTGGTGCTTTGGATCTAGAGAAGGTACCGCTAGAATGCCAAGAATCCGAAAACCAACCAAAGCAACTTGGTGACACTGAAGAGGTATATATATAAAGGTCCTCTTTTATTCCTTCCACTTCTCTTATTCACTCTCTAATGCGCTATTATATTGTCTATGAAGACCTACTTGCAACCAAGCCCAAGCAAACGGCCTACAATTGATGATGTGGTGCCGAATCTCGGAGTATGTGATCATTGCAATTAATAGGGGCCCACTTTTCAATCATCGTAATTTTCATTCAATTCACACTTTTAATTGGCTTAAACAATGCATGTGATTGGTTCTGTACAGAAGATACCGCCAGTTTTCAATCAAGGAGATTGAAGCAGCCACAAATAAGTTTGATAGAAGAAAGATCATTGGCCAAGGTGATGAATCAACGGTGTATTTCGCAGGGATCTATATTGGCTCAAAAATAACTCCGGTTGCTGTGAGACTCTTGAAAGACAACACTCAAAAGTTTCAAAGAGAGATCCACACCATGTCCAAGATTCAACACCGGCACCCCAACCTTGTCTCTCTGATCGGCTACTGCAACGAATCCGGTTATAAGATACTTGTTTATGAATACATGGCAAAGGGATGCCTATCTCGTTATTTGGAAAAAGGAAGTTGTATTTCTTTCTCTTGGCTTGAACGACTCAACGTCCGCCTTGGTCTTTGCACGCGGGTTGCAACACCTTCATACTGAGACCGATGAATTTCCGAAAGGAAAAGTTCATAGTGACGTGTATCCGGGAAATATTTTTGTGGGTGAGAATTGGGTTGGTAAGCTTTCTGAATTCGAGATGTTCTCCATTGCTGGCCAAGACAAAACCACGATTTCCACTAAAATTTACGACGCGGATGAGTATTATGCGCCAGAGTATCTGATGTTAGGTCGTTTAACGAGGAAAACAGATGTATATGCCTTCGGTATTGTGCTATTCCAAGTGTTATGCGGGAAATTGCCTTGGCATCGGATAGTTGAGAGCAACTACGAGGATTTAGGAATTTGGGCCCAGGAAAACGTTGATTCTCAAATCCGAGGGGAGATGTCGGAAAAATCCTTAACTTTATTTACTGATATTATAGGGAGAAGCTTGCAAAAGAACCCAGGCAAACGGCCTAGTATGAATGACGTGGTGCTGAATATTCAGAAGGCAGTAGAATGGCAAGAATATGAAAACCTAGCAAAGCAAGTTGAAAAGGTATGTAGATGCCCTCAATCCTTCCACTTGTCATATATTTTTTATTTTTTGATAAGGAAGCTAAATTTAATATCAATGTCCATAATCGTTCCAAATAACCTTGGATCATGAGCAGAATATGATTGTAATAATACAATCAAGCAGTTGATAGTATTGTACTCATATTGGTGGAGGATTAGGATCAAAATATGAAGGTTTTCGGCCCCTTGTTTTAAACAATTTGTGCTTGCTCTTCAGAATATGATCGTACAAACCCAAGTTCAAGCAACTCCATTACGTAAAAGTGAGATGGATCTGGAACAACAGTCAAATTTGAAAAAATGGTCACAAGGCAATTGATTGCTCGTATAGGTTCGATCGCCCTTATCAATCATAGCAACAAGTGATCCTTCTCTCTATCTCGATTATGTAATCTTAAATCAAGGTTTTTGTTTTTATGCTAGATGATTTTTCAAGATTTACGTGTGTATGTAATCGCTAAATAAAAAATCTGTTTTTTTATTCATTAAACATCTTATTCCGCAACCAACATTTCATACTTAATGTTACCAAACACACCCTAAGCCATTATGGACATTCATTGAATCATTTTGGGACGTACTCCCTCCGTCTCGCTACAACCCGCACAGTTATTGTTTGCATGCGAATTAAGGAGAAAGTTAGCGGAGTAAGTGTTGTGAGTATGAAAAGTGTGATTGGAGAGAGAAAGTGGGGTAGGAAATAGTGAGTTGATTGGTGTTGTGAGTATAAAAGTAAAGTAGGAGAGAGAATTAGTGGGTGAAATAGTAAAGATTATTTGCCATTTTAGAAAGTGTGCAGTTTGTAATGGGACGCCCAATGAGAAAAAGTGTGCAGCTTGTAGTGGGACGGAGGGAGTAGGTAATAAAAACTTTGCAGGAACCCTGATCTTTCCTCAAGTCTCACTGTTTGATTGGCTTGAGTGAAACTTGAGCTTGATTATGATAGAAGACTTGACCTCTAAATAATAACCTTAAAATAGCTCACTGTTTACCTCATATTCTCCACTTGAAAGCACTTAACTATGAAAAATGTGTAGATCCTAAGATATTGCGAAAGCTATTATTTATTATCTTCTTAATCGTCAGTTAGTTAATCTTTTTATAAATAAAATAGTTTTACCTTATTATTGGATTTGAACAGTCTATTGCCGAAAAATCCTCAAAATTAATAATTAGCATTTTTTTTCCTACGAGTATCGACATATGTTCCCATATTCTCCTAAGGTGAACTCGGGACCTATTGTCTCAAGTGAGTAGTAGTGGCTATCTATCACTAGGCTACAACCCTCTTGTCATTAGCATGAAATTCATACTCCCTCTGTATCACTCAAAATTTCAAAGTTTTTTCAAAAGGTTGTCCTAATCGAAAGTTCAAAATTCAATGAATTTTTTTATTATTTCTTTATTTGTGGGCCCTACATGTCATACCCAAAACAGTTATCCACTAAAGTATTTTCACCTGTTTATTTTGTACATTTCCTAAATACTAGTGGGTAGCCCGTGCTTTGCACGGGAAATTAGTTTGCCAAATTTTTTTTTTGTATTTTGCTTATTGTATGTTTTTATTGCCAAAATCTTGCAAAAAACTAGTTTTTTCGTAACATAAGAAAAAAACTAGTTTTAAAGCACTAAGTCTAACTAATAAGAGTGATGAACTGTTCTGAAAACTAGTTTTTTATAATATTTTGAAAAAAACTAGTTTTTCAAAAGAGTTACTCGTTTTTATTTGATAAAGTAGCATAACATATTTTGGGTGATTTAAATCTATTTTATATCAATTAAAATATTCACATTTATAAATTCAGGAGATTTTTTTTTTAATTTTAACTTTTGCTGTATATAGTTTGTACTTACTATGACAATCGAAATTTGAATAATAACAATGAATTATTATTTTTATTGGTTAACTTCTAATTTTATAGATGATTGAATTAATAATATTAGATATCTTTGATAGTTAATGATTTTATATTATATACATACACATATTATGATTAGTAAATATAATTAGCGGAAACCATTATGTACATATAATTAGCTAAAATTGGTATCTCTATAGCCCTTTTTCACCAAATTTACAAATTTCATCAAGTTTCAATTCGGATAGCATATAATTAGCTATAATTAGTTTACACATATATCACAAAAACCATTATGCTGAGTCAGTTAACTGACGCAGCACGGAAGCCGATAAGTTTCGTGATTAGCGCACTAATCACAAGAACTCTTCAAGCGAAGAAACCTCAAACACAATTAATGGAATCCACCGGTGATAATCTGGAATCCACCAGGAATTAAGAGAAAACTCTTGAAATCAAATATCATAAACTGAGTTTAACAAAGCCTAAAAGATGTTTAAATACTATCTCTAAACCCTAACACAAACCCTAAAACGAAATAACAAACTAAAGACTAAAATACCCCTAATTAAAATACCAAACATTCAGTAAAAACGGAACAAAACGGAATAAGGAAAATAGCCTCGACATCGCGAGCCGGGCGCCTGGAACCACCTCAGGCGGACGCCTGAGAAGCAGAAAGATCCTCTATTGTTGTTGCAGCTTGAGGCGAGCGCATGGGCTTTGATGGGGCGGCAGCCTCGGCTACAGAAAGGATCTCCATGGTTGAATCAACTTGAGGCGGGCGCTTGGCCAAGGATGATGCGCACGCCTGGACAACAGAAGGTTGCTTCACTCTTGAACTGGTTTGAGGCGCACGCCTGGGAGGAAATGGGGCGGCCGCCTGGTACTCTGTCTCTGACTCGTCTCCTGCATCAGTTTTCAACTCTTCTCATACCTATGCAATATGAGGGGCGCCAGCAATTCACGAGTTCCGGTAAAAGCATTTCTAAGCTTATACAACCATTTCATAGAAACCTTAGGTCAATATAGAAACCTTACTAGGATTATTATCACGAGTTCCATGGTAAAAGCATTTCATTGAAAACCATTTCTAAGCTTATACAACCATTTCATAGAAACCTTACTAGGATTATTATCATAGGTAAACGAAAACGAAAAAAGATGAAAACAATCACAAGTTGAAGTTAGAGTTTCCTTTTGACTACAACTCTTTTGTAATCTCATATAAATACTTCCTCCATGTGAGAAGAATAACAAGAGAAATTATTATCCCAATTTAAATTTTTACATGGTATCAAAGCTAGCATACACAAGCTTTTGATAGATGGCGGAACAAGCACCACCGGCCGGTGGTGGTGATGGAAGACCTCCTCCGATTTTGAAGATTGAATACAACTCTCCTTTCTACCTAGGTCCCCAAGATCGACCTGGTGATTTCATAACTCCTACTCGCTTCCGTGGTGATAACTATGATGATTGGGCTGGCGATATACAGACCGCTCTTGAGGCTAGACGCAAATTCGGCTTCTTGGATGGATCTATTCCATCCGCCGTTTCTCCTTGCACCGAGTTAGATTGGAATACTATTCATGCTATGTTGGTATTATGGCTCATGAACACTATTGATCCCGAGGTTAAGAGCACGCTGCCCAAGTATAGGGATGCTAGGCGTTTGTGGGATTCTCTCAAATCTCGATATGCGTTGGTGGATGGACCTCGCATTCAACAACTGAAGATGTCAATAGCACGATGTGAGCAGACCAAGACCATGCCTGTTGCTGTGTATTTCGGTAAGTTGACTGGATTATGGGAATCTCTGCACAATTACGAGCCGCTTATAGATTGTTCTTGCTGCGACAACTGCACAGCCGGACAGAAGCACGCGACACGAAGGGAGACCGGCAAGCTTCATGAATTTCTTATGGGTTTAAATTCTGAATACTATGCCTCTCTTCGTACTAACCTCTTGTCTCAGGATCCCTTGCCCACTCTTGATCGAGCTTACCAATTGATATCACAGGCTGAACGAGTGCGACTTGCTAAACCAATTCTTGATGAACCTCCGGATGCAGTTGGCTTTTCCCTCAAAACCGGTGGTCCTCGTGGTCGTGACAAGCCCGATAAATTCCACCTTACATGTTCACACTTTCAGAAAAAGGGGGGGGATGTCTCTTCTTGCTTTGAGCTTGTCGGTTATCCGTAATGGTGGGAGACAAAGAGCAAAACAAGTGCTCGTGGTGGCGGTCGTTCTCAACAAGGTCGAGGGAGAGGAGTTGCGCGGACCAACTCAGTTGCCCAAGTTGGTGCCGCCTAAGTCGGCATGGCTGCCGGATCCGCCCAAGCCGGTTCTTCATCCTTGTTTACTGCAGAACAATGGAATTCTTGGATCATTGATACGGGAGCATCCAATCATGTGACCGAAACGCCGCTTGTCTCTTTGATTCATACTCTATACAAGCTTGCCCCGTCAAGCTTCCTAACGGCACCTCTGTGTTTGCACATATTGAGGGTTACATTCGCTTTGACGTACACCCTTGTTCTTCATCATGTTCTTTATATACCAAATTTAAATTGCAGTCTTCTCTCTGTTTCTCAATTATCGATGATGTTCATTGCACCGTCCATTTTAATGCTTCTATGTGTGCTATACAGACCGCCGAGGAACCCGATTGGAACGGGTGTTAGGCGGGATGGACTATACTACTTCGGAGGCGCACCTTACGCTTGTCACGTTTCGTCAACAATGCATCTGCTTTGCTCGAGGTGTGGCATAATCGTATGGGGCATCCTTCTGAAAAAGTAGTAAAACTTCTTCCTCCGGTCTCTCATTTGTCGGGTAGTCTTCATCAACCTTGCGACGTTTGTTTTCGTGCTAAACATTCTAGAGATAGCTTTCCTATTAGTGAGTATAAATCTACTAGAGTTTTTGAGAAAGTTCACCGTGACTTGTGGGGTCCTTACACCCATGTTTCCTCTTGTGGTGCCCGTTATTTTTTTACTTTGGTAGATGATTATTCACGTGCTGTTTGGATTTATTTACTAGTTGATAAAACGGAAGTTTTTCGCATGTTTATGGCCTTTGTTGCAATGGTGGATCGACAGTTTTCTCAAAAAATCAAAATTGTTCAATCTGATAATGGCACTGAGTTTAACTCCCTGTTTGATTATTTTCTTTCCACCGGCATTCTTTTTCAAACATCATGTGTTGGCACCCCTCAACAAAATGGGCGTGTCGAACGTAAACACCGTCATATTTTGAACATAGCTAGAGCCTTGAGGTTTCAGGCTCACCTTCCCATTTACTTTTGGGGCGAACCAGTCCTTACCCATTTGCTCATTTGATTAATCGAACCCCTTCCCCATTGTTGGATAACAAAACTCCCTACGATATCTTGTTTGGCAAAAACCCCTTTTATGATTCTCTTCGAGTTTTTGGTTCGATGTGTTATGCTCATAATCGGCCCAGGCTAGGGGTGACAAATTTGCTAGTCGCGATCGTAAATGCATCTTCGTGGGGTATCCTCTTGGTAAAAAGGGGTGGAAGTTTGTTTGATCTTGAGACCAAGAAATTTTTTGTCTCTCGTGATGTCAAGTTCTTTGAGACTGTGTTTCCATATAGCGATTCTACTACTGTTCCTCATATCCAGGATTCCGTTGATGTTCTTGCTTTGAGGAAGAAGCTTTTGGTCACATTGATTTTCCTATTGAAGAAGACTCCATTGCTCATACATTGTTCGGGCTGCAGTGAGCCCGCTCCTCTATCCGATGTACAGGAAGAGGTTGCTCCGGCTCCCATTGATCCGGCTCCTCCGGCTCCCACGCTCCCTCTCGCATCAACGTCGGTCTCTTCGATGACTCTGGATCCAGATCTTTTAGGGAGGGGTATGAGACAGAATTGCCTTCTCGTTCGTCTTCGCGATTTTGTGGCCCTTACTACATCTTCTAGTCCATCTCCCGCCTCTCCGTCTTCAAACAGGTTCCTCAAGTACTCCCTATCCTATAGCTCACTATATAAGCGTGATCGGTTTTACGTGAAATATCGTACCTTTCTTGCAGCTCTTACGGTGGCTAAAGAGCCGACTTCCTTTCGTGAAGCCATGGCTCATGATGGCCGGAAACAATCAATGCAAGAGGAAATTCGTGCCTTGGAGGATAATGGCACATGGTCCATGGTGTCTCGCCTCTGGCAAACGGGCTCTAGGATGTCAATGGGTCTATAAGATCAAGTACAATTCGACGGAGCGGTTGACCGGCTGAAATCTCGGCTAGTTGTTCTTGGCAATCATCGGAAAGAAGGCATCGACTACACGAAACTTTTGCTCCTGTGGCTAAAATGGTCACTTTGTTCGGGCTTTCCTTGCTATTCTTTGCTTCCAAGAATTGGGAGCTTCATCGAATGGACGTTCACAATGCCTTCTTGCATGGCGACTTAGCAGAAGAAGTTTATATGAAACCCCCTCCGGGCTTTGCGGCACCGAACACCAACACGGTTTGTCGTCTTCATAAGTCCCTATATGGTCTGAAGCAAGCCCCTCGTTGTTGGTTCGCCAAGTTGTTGACTTCCTTGAAGACTTATGGCTTCCTCCAGTCCTACTCTGACTACTCTCTGTTTACCTTCACCAAAGGTGCCATCCGGATAAATGTGCTTGTGTATGTTGACGATCTCATCATAGCAGGAACGATTCCGCTGCCTTGCTATCCTTCAAAAAGTACCTGTGTGAGTGCTTCAAAATGAAGGATCTCGGGTCTCTGAAATACTTTCTTGGCATTGAGGTTGCTCGCAATCCTGATGGCCTGTTTCTGTGCCAACGAAAGTATACATTGGATATTATTTCTGAGGCCGGTTTACTAGGTTCGAAGCCCTCTAGCTTCCCCATTGAACCTAACCATAAGCTTGGTGTTGCTACCGGTGCTATCTTGGAAGATCCGGAACGCTATCGACGCCTAGTTGGGCGACTCATTTACTTGGCTGTAACTCGGCCGGATCTTGCATATTCGGTCCACATCCTTTCTCGGTTCATGAATGAACCTCGTTCCGAGCATTGGGAGGCTGCTCTACGGGTGGTTCGATATCTCAAAGGCACGCCGGGCAAGGCATTCTTTTGCGCACCGACAGCGATCTCACTCTTCAAGGATGGTGTGACTCGGGTAGGGCTGCATGCCCCATTTCTCGTCGTTCTCTTACCGGGTGGCTCGTTTTCTCGGGCATTCCCCATATCTTGGAAGACTAAGAAACAACCTCTGTTTCTCGTTCTTCCGCCGAGGTGAATACCGCGCCATGGCAGCTCTTACATGCGAGCTTAAATGGCTGAAGGGTTTATTGTTGAGCATGGGTGTCCATCATCCCAAGGCTATTCCCATTTTCTGTGACAGTGAATCGGCTCTTCACATTGCCAAGAATCCTGTTTATCATGAGCGCACCAAGCATATTGAGGTAGATTGTCATTTTGTCCGTGACGCTATCTCCAATGGTCTTATTGCCCCCTTTTATGTTCCAACGAAGACTCAGTTAGCTGACATATTTACTAAAGCTCTCGGGAAGCAACAGTTTGATGTTTTACTTAGCAAGTTGGGCATTCTTGATCCTCACGCTCCAACTTGAGGGAGGGTGTAACGCAGCTAGGATTGTGTTTCCTTCTTTGATGTTTCCTTTTTCCTTTGGGTTTCTTATTTCCTTATTTGATGTTTCCTTTTTCCTTTGGGTTTCTTATTTCCTTATTTGATGTTTCCTTTTTCCTTTGGGTTTCTTATTTGTTTAGAGTTTCCTTTTGACTACAACTCTTTTGTAATCTCATATAAATACTTCCTCCATGTGAGAAGAATAACAAGAGAAATTATTATCCCAATTTAAATTTCTACAGGAAGGAAACTCTTCTGACTTAATTGAAAGTGATATTATTTTGTGTAGGCACAGTACATTGTTGGGTTGACCTGGGTTGGGTTGGGTTGGGTTGGGTTGGGTTGGGCTGGGTTCAAATCGGTTATGGGTTCAGATTGTTTATGGGTTTATATGGATAAAACCCATCACAACTCATTTAGCTCTCAGGTCCAGAATTACTGGGTCGGGTCGGGTCGACCCGACGGGTCAGCTTTTTAAAAAAAAAAAAAAATCTTTATTCACTCAGCAAAAAATATCTATAGTATAAATGAGGACGGTTTTGGCACTGTTCAATAAACAGTTCCAAGTGTCCATTTGACCATTTTGCCCCCACTTTTTTGTCCCTTTCCCATTTTGCCCTCCCTTAAAAAAAAAAAAAATTAATTTTTTTTTAATTTTTAAATTTTTTTAAAAAAAAAAAATTATTTTTTTTATTTTTATTTTTTTTAAAAAATCCCGTGTCCTCGAACACGGGCTTTTTTAAAAAAAAAAAAAAAAATTTCCCGTGTCCTCGGACACGGGCTTTTACCAGTATATATATATATATATATTGACAGGCCTAATTTTGTGGAAGGACTGAGTATGACTATTTCTTCTTGCAAAAGACAACCCCATTGGGATCCACACCAAAAAAATACTCCCTCCGTCCCATTAGTAAAAGGAAAATTACTGTTCACGCGTAGATTAAGGAAAAAAATAATGATATAAATGTTGTGAGTGTAAAAGTAAAATAGGAGAGAGAATGAGTGGAGGGAATAGTAAATTATAATGGTGTTGTGAGTATTAAAATAATGATAGGAGAGAGAATGAGTGGAGGAAATAGTGAATTTGTGGTTTGTAATGGGACGCCCAAAAAGAAATATTTGTGGTTTGTAATGGGACAGAGGGAGTATATAAATTTTTGATTAAAT
This sequence comes from Adenophora triphylla var. japonica, assembly GCA_022495995.1. Taxonomy (NCBI): domain Eukaryota; kingdom Viridiplantae; phylum Streptophyta; class Magnoliopsida; order Asterales; family Campanulaceae; genus Adenophora; species Adenophora triphylla. Next base: position 64,097 of record JAFEMH010005376.1, read on the forward strand.
TATTGGATATATACTTAATCCAGGCACTTGTAACTATTTAATAAGGAGTCACTTAGTCTTAACCTTGACTAGTGTATCATTCGTGCGATGCACGGCGAGATATATATTCTTTTATTTAAGCAACGAAAATAATCATTAAACATAAATTCAACGGTACGCATTAAAATGTAAACTGATGGAAAGGCATACAAACTAAAATTTTTGAAAAACCTTCTTAAACACAACATTTGTAGTACTGTTGCTGGAAGAACTCCCTTATGACGGAACAGGGGTGACTTTGGACAAAGCAACATATAGTTGACCATGACTGAAAACAGGTTTCTTCAACATAAGACCGACAGTAGATAGAGATTGTCCCTGACTGTTGTTTATGGACATGGCGTAAGAGACCATCAAAGGGAATTTGTGAAGCTCAAATTCGAAAGGAATCCTAGAGTCTGATGGAGTGAGTGACATTCGAGGATTTAAGACTTTTTTTTTCCAATGGATGAGATAGATGATAAAATCTCACCCTCTAATACATGATTCCCCAATCGAGTAATAAGCAACCTAGTTCCGTTACAGAGTACTTGACTCGGGTCGAAATTTCGCAGCAACATAACGGAAACACAACCTTTCAATGACAATATATGCTCAGGTAGCCCAGATGCAGAAATACTATTCAAGAACTCTGTAGTGTGAACATCATTCATAAAACCACTAATTTGATCTGAACGACTATTGGTATCTGAGCTGAAAGAAGTCCTCCCTTCAGTGGTGGAAAGTGAGACCATATAATTTTTTACCAACTGAACTACATCCAACGTCGGAGCCAAAATAGCCCTAACCTCATAGTATGACTTGTCGAAGGTATGACCATGAAGATCTGGATATACCCTACGAACCATTTCGGCAATAGGATCATTATCTCCATCGACTAAAAACATATCTGGAATATCAATCGACACAACACCATTGTTAGGTTCATTCACCGTTTCATCTCCTATATTCGCAATCCATCCTTTGTACTCGTGCATTGAAGTAGAATCAGCCGTCAGATTTGAAGCCTTGAGACACATATTTGTTGTCAAGCGTAAAACGGTTCAATGAGACCACAAATAGGATGAGTTAATAGTCGAATGTACAATATCTTGCCTACTGCCTTTTGGGATCACCGGTAAGATTTGAAGGAAATCCCCACCAAAAAGCACAGTGTTTCCACCAGATGGTTTTACTTCTACTCGGACCAATACTCTTCAAGATATATTTCATGTTTCTATCCAAAGCTTCAAAAAAATGGCTATGTATCATGAGTGCTTCATCCCAAATAATCATCTTGCATCTCAATATCAACACAGCAAGTAGTCTCCCTAACTTTATGAACTCTATAGTATATGAAAAAGTAATTTTTGGATATTAAAAATCCAATATACGTAAAGATGATTTTCGGAAATTGGGAAAAAATATATGGAAATAATATTGCCTTAGTAAAAAATTAAAATGATTGAAAAATAAAAGGGTTAATTACCATTTAGGGCCTAAGGTCGTATAGCAGTCCTCGCGGGGGGCCTGTGGTGGTTTCCTTGTCAATTTAGGGCCTCACATTAAAAAAGTTAACCAGTTAGGGGAAAATTAATGATTTCGGTTAAAAAACCCAGTTAAGTGACCATGTGCCTACCACGTGCATTTTTAACGAGGGTATTTCTGGCAATTTCTGGAAACATTAATAAATTATTTTAGTAGCATTAGTATATTTATACTTTAAGCAATAAAATTTTATTTCATTCATTTTAAAAAATCATTACATAGAAATAAATAATTACATAAAGAATAGGAAAATTATAAAAGGGTAGAAAGTTAAATTTATTTTAAAAATATTAAATATACTAAAATTTAAAACTAAATATTTCTTATTTGGAAGAAATATGTTTTTATTCACAAAATGAATAAAAATTAAAAATTAAAAATTAAAAATTAAAAATTAAAAATTAAATTAAGATAATAGTTAATATGATTTAAAATAATTTAAGATATTAACTATTATCCTTTTTTCTAATAATTTAAATTACTAATTATTTTGCTTCAAAAAATTACTAATTATTTTAGATTGGATAATTATATAATGTAAATAAAAATAAAAAAAATTTAAACTAAAACTAAATATTTCATTTTTTAAGCAAAAAATATTTATTTCATTGATTTAAAAAAATCATTACAAAGAAATAAATAATTATATAATGTAAATAAGAAATAAATAAAAAATTTATCCAAAAATCTGTAGGTGTTAGTGCCCTAGGCCTATAGAGATAGACTTATTTGTAATGTCATTATTCATTTATATAAGAGATTATTTCTTTGATTATTATATGTGTTTGCATGTTTACGTTAATAATCGTGTCCCTAGTACTTATGAAGCACTAGTATGAAGTCTAATGGATAATCATGTGATGATTATATGCATGGAGATGCACATTAGATTCATGGGTACTTCACCACCGACTGGCTAGTGGGGTTGCCCCAAATCTCTCGGGCTCGGTGATGACCGAACCCGTATAACGAATCACAAACCTCAGGGCCGCCACCTGGGTCGCTCACAATCTGCCATGATGGTGGCTCCTCCTCACCCGCACCCGCACCCTGCCTCCTCCTCCGTCCCTGCCCTCTAGCCACATCCTGACCCCTCCTCCTCCCATGCCTCAATGGTCTAACATCACATATCTCCGCCTCCGCCTCCTCCTCCTCCTCCGCCTCCACCTCCCCCTCCTCCTCCTCCTCCTCACCCCCATCAGAGTCAGAAGATGACTCATCAGCATCAGAATCAGAAGATAAAGATGAAGATGACTCAGCAACATCCTCGTGACCAGCAGAGGCCGCCTCATCATCTGTATGCTCACTCTCAATGTGCTCCGGCTCAATCACGCCTCGTGCTCATCATTTTTATCATGTTTTTGTTTGGCGCGTTTATCTTTCTTAACTGCCGTCTCGGCCTTTCTCTTTCTATTGGAAGCGGTCATAGGTTGACGTCCCTACAAAAAATTCAAATAAGAGACAATAAATTAGTCACAGTTAAAGTTCCAGTTCCAGTTCCAGTAGATTTCGTGTGATTATACACGAAATGTTGAATAACATTTCGTGTAAAATGATACGAAATGGTTCTCAACATTTCGTGTATATTCACACGAAATCCAAAGGAGAAATTTTCCTTTAGATTTCGTGTGATTATACACGAAATGTTAAGAAATATTTCGTATGATTTAACACGAAATGCCATTCAACATTTCGTGTATAATCACACGAAATCTAAAGGAGAAATTTTCCTTTAGATTTCGTATGAATATACACGAAATTTAGTGAATCACTTCGTGTAAATTAGTACGAGTTGAACCGTCTATTTCGCGTATAGGCACACGAAACACATAGGTAGGATTTTTAGTCTCATTTCGTGTGCCTATACACGAAATTTTTGGAACCATTTCGTGTAAAATTACATGAAATAATCACAGTCCAGACACATATTTCAAACCCAGTTCATCAATGGAATTCTAAACAACAAATTCAAACCCAGTTCATCAACATCTCATTTTAAAACCCAATTCATCAAACTAATTTTTGAATAATCTATTTGACCTAAACTCCAGAAAATCGAGGCTGGTGAGGGAGGGATTACCTTCTTTACAGGCACGGTGGTAGACGAGGTTCCGGCGGCCATGGCAGCGGCGGTAGCGGCGGCGGAAGCGCCGGACTTAACTGCCGGAATTTTCATTCTCACCATTTGGATTTTGAGTAGCGTCGCCGTGTACGAGAGAGAGAAGCGTGAACGGTGTTGGAGGGAATGAGAGAAATGAAATTGTGATTTTTTTTTTTGTTATATATACAAGGGCATTATGGTCCTTTCAATGTGCCTTGTAAATTTGATGCCTTGCAAATAAAATTCACCGAATTTATGCTTCTTTTTTTGGGGGGTGGGTGGTTAAGGGAATTATGTTTCCAAGCATACCTGAAGAAGTTCCTCCATAACGTCCTCCATGGTAATTACACCAACAACTTGTTGGCTGGGTGGAAGCTCTGGAATGGGATTGTTTTCTAAATCAAGAATTCAAAATGAGCAACCTCTGTGCCTCTTTTTTAAGGCTGGAGTTCGAGGGGAACTTTTCTTTTGCTGTTGATTTCCATCAGTTGAAGCTTTGCCGGTATCAGAGATTCAGTTGCCAGATTTTGAAAATCTGCAGTAGGACCCGCTTATTTAGATAACCACCATATAGAACAAATACATTCACTTGAAATTAGACCTGACAAGTAGTTGGCTAGGATAAGCCCACATACCAGCAGCATCTATTATGACAACTCATCATTAATAAAAGAAGATAAGACCAGTGGTAGTAGTTGCAAAGAGGTACTTTAGTTCTAAAGGTAAAAAAAAAGGAGTTAGAGCTGAAGGGTACTGCAAGAATCTATAACTAAATAAAAGTTGAAGTGCAAAGCACTTCACCACACCCACTTTTTCTCGCTCAATCAAGCATCATGACTGAATATATACTAGATTCATTGCCCCCTAATATTAGTTACTGTATACACCCTCTTATATACTCCCTCCGTCCCACCAACATTGATACCAAATTTCTGGGTACGGGGATTAAGGAAAAGTAAGTGAGAGAAAAAGTGAAAGAAAATGTTGTGAGTATGAAGAATTAAATAGGAGAGAGAATGAGTGGGAGGAATAGTTAGGAGAGAGAATGTTGTGAGTGTAAAAGTGAAATAGGAGAGAGAATGGGTGGGGTAAATAGTGAAGATTCCTTTGCCATTTTGGGCAGTATCAGTTTTTGTGGGACGGACCAAAAAGGAAATAAGTATCAGTTTTGTTGGGACGGAGGGAGTATGTATTAACACGAAAATACCATTAATACTAATAGTAATGGTAACCAAAACAATTCATCGATCCCGCTTCCCATTCCCCCACTTTCTTTCTCTCTCTAATATTCTCTCTCTCTCTCTCTCTAAAACTCTCTGCAACAATCCCACCGTCACTTCATGTTAAAATGTGGAGAGGAGTAGGATTATAATTTCTATATTATTTCACTCTCATCTTTTACAATTGTCCTAAACACCTATTTATACTACTTTTAGAGTCCTAATTCTAATAGGAGATACAATCCTATATATACATAATAATCCTTCTTTGACTAGGATTTTATTTTAGCTATGTATTCTACTTTCCTACTTAATTAAGGAGTCTTCCTAAAATACGAAGCTAACATTAGGAAACAAGTATTTTCTTGCAAACTCGGTCCGCTCCATCGGTCTAGATCCGTTTCACTCGGTTCGATCCATGTCGCTCCACCATATTCTCCAACTCCCCCCCTCAAGTTGGAGGATCTACAACGTAGATACCCAACTTGCCAAATAAAAATTAAAACGCTTTAAAAAAAATTCTTTCACTTCGACATGCGACATCTGCGTCAAGTTCTTCCTTTTTCGTGTTGCAGTTCAAGCAACCTCGGGTTCGTCTTTTTTTTTTTTTTCAACAACAACAAAAATTTGTTCCAATATCTGAAGAGTCATCCACATCAGGTCTTCTTTCTTCAATTATGTGCACAATTTGTGCTAGCACATATCTTCTTTTTCTTCAATCTCCGTTTTTAGAGTGAACGACACTCGATCATCGTTTTTATAGTGAACGACACTCAATCATCGTTTTTATAGTGGACGACACTCGATTATCGTTTTTATAGTGGACGACACTCGATTATCGTTTTTATAGTGAACGACACTCAATCATCGTTTTTATAGTGGACGACACTCAATCATCGTTTGCAAGAAAATACTTGTTTCCTAATGTTAGCTTCGTATTTTAGGAAGACTCCTTAATTAAGTAGGAAAGTAGAATACATAGCTAAAATAAAATCCTAGTCAAAGAAGGATTATTATGTATATATAGGATTGTATCTCCTATTAGAATTAGGACTCTAAAAGTAGTATAAATAGGTGTTTAGGATTAGAAGAAGGCTAGGCATGCTAGGTTTGCACCAGTTTCTAGTACTATTATTGATTCAGCGGAAGAACAGAAAAAGAAAGCAAGGGCACTCAGGTTCTCAGAATCGCAAGTGAATGGCAAAGGAACTATGATGGTGATGTGGTTTGGGGCAGCTTAGGGTTTTGCCGCTAGGGATCTTAGCTCTGATACCATGTTAAAATGTGGAGAGGAGTAGGATTATAATTTCTATATTATTTCACTCTCATCTTTTACAATTGTCCTAAACACCTATTTATACTACTTTTAGAGTCCTAATTCTAATAGGAGATACAATCCTATATATACATAATAATCCTTCTTTGACTAGGATTTTATTTTAGCTATGTATTCTACTTTCCTACTTAATTAAGGAGTCTTCCTAAAATACGAAGCTAACATTAGGAAACAAGTATTTTCTTGCAAACTCGGTCCGCTCCATCGGTCTAGATCCGTTTCACTCGGTTCGATCCATGTCGCTCCACCATATTCTCCAACTCTTCACCTTCCCCTATGACTCTCCCTCTTCTTCCATGGCCCCCTCTACGACTCTCTCTCTTCTCTTCTGCAATTCATGCATTGTTCGAACCCCCAACTGAAACCCTAACCCTAATCCGCCACCCTCATCTCTCTAAAGCCCAGTTCTCTGTTGTTCAAGTTCAATCAATCTATGAACTTTGTATAACCGGAGAACAGAGAGATTGACGGACGACGAGCACGAACAACAGGGAAGGTTTATATTTGGGCCGGATGCAAGTTCTCTTTTTCTAACGATGTTCCTTATAGCTGCTCCTGTTGCTGTTTTCTGCGTTTTTGTTGCCAGAAAGCTGCTAGCTGCTGGATCATCTCTCACATCATTTGGGTATATTAGTTCTGGTCGTTGTGGTTATATTCACGTGTTACGTAATTTCCTTTTTTTTTTTTTTTTTTTTTTTTTATAACACACTCCTTTGGATGCATTTTATTATTGTTGAATCCATCTTTTTTCATTGTACGTTTGAAAAAAAATAAAACTAAGCATCACATTCTTTATTGCATTAAATTTTGCTCTACTTTTTCCGATTGCTCTCACAGGAAGTGATATTCTCGCGAGAGCTAAAAACGGGACAGGAAAAACAGATGCCTTCTGTATACCTGCATTAGAAAAAAATTAATCAAGATAACAATGTTATTCAAGGTCTTATTCTTAGCCTTTTTTAATGCATCAGCTCTTTTATACATTCTTTTGACCTTGGTCAGTGATTGACAGTAGCTTCTTGTGGCATTGTTGTAGTTTCCCCGTCCTAGAAGGTTTTAGATCCTTACCGACCTAATTTGACCTATATGATGACATAATGCGTCTATATCAGCCTGTCCATTTACTTGTTGGCACTCCTGGAAGAATACGGGATCTTTCAAAGAAGGGCATTTGCAATTTGAAAGATTGTGCAATGCTTGTTATGGATGAGGTATAGCCTGCAACCATCACTATATATGTTACGTGTATTTTCCATATTAATGAACTTCATTTTATTTAGATGGGCTTTGTGATTGTAGCAAATGGCGTCGGATCTTGCTCTTGATTTACTTTTTCTTAACATTGCAAGTATGATGGCATGCCCTACTAATATTGCAGGCTGATAAGCTTCTGTCACCCGAGTTCTAACCTTCAATTGAGCAGTTGATTCAGTTTATGCCTCCGACTCGTCAAATTTTAATGTTTTCAGCCACATTTCCGGTGACGGTTAAGGACTTTAAAGGTAGATATTTGCAGAAGCCTTATGTTATAAACCTAATGGATGAACTCACACTAAAGGGTATAACTCAGTTCTATGCCTTTGTAGAAGAAAGACAGAAAGTGCACTGCCTTAACACTCTTTTCTCAAAGGTTAGATCTATCATCATGAATCTTATCTCTAGATTTGCCTTTTCTGTAGATCTGGACTAACATTGATTTATTTTTTTAGCTTCAAATCAATCAATCAATCATTTTCTGCAATTCCCAAGTACCCTGATGAAGAACCATCCCAAGTACCCTGATGAAGAACATAATTACCGATGATTCAATTTTTTAACACTCTACCATAATTGATCATGAAAAGCCTAATTTAATGATCTCATTTCTTGTGCAGGTGTTAGTGCTCCTTTTACTGACCGCTGGAAGGGACCCAGGTATAATTCCACGTAGACCCACCCTCCAGAACCAGAAAGTTTTGATCAGAGCATAGAAGCTGGGGCTGGTCAAACTCCAGTTACGTTTGCCTCGCTTAAAAGATAATGTCATCAATACTTGAATCATACACATCTGAAGACAGACACAATCCTAATTATATGGGTATCAACAACAATGAGGAATTTCGGAGGTACTTTCTATTTCTCGGGTTCTACTCTTCGTAAATCTAACTACTTTTATTCATTCAAGTATTCAACTAACTTGATGTCCAATTATGAGTGTTTGAACCATTCTTTAGCCATTGTGCAAGCCATCATTCCCTTTCTTCCATTTGTGAGCCCAACTCTCAGCTAGAACTACGGGGTGATAAGCTTACAATATACTTTTTCTTTTGTGCCTTCTGCAGAAAATTGCAGAGCAAGAGGGTGGGAAATATGAAACAACCATATATGCAACTAACTTGATGTCCAATTATGAGTGTTTTGACCATTCTTTAGCCGTTGTGCAAGCCATCATTCCCTTTCTTCCATTTGTGAGCCTAAATCTCGGCTAGAAGGATGATAAGCTTACAATACACATTTTCTTTTGTGCCTTCTGCAGAAAATTGCGGAGCAAGAGGATGGGAAATATGAAATAGCCATATATGCAGCTCAATGTTGTAACTTGAAGCGCATTCTCCCAATTTGTGCAGACTGGGATGTATCTTTCTACCCCTATATCATGCAAAAATATTCATTAACATTATCATCAATTTATGGAAAATCGTTGTCTTAACAATTATTATTTTTATCTTTATGTATAATTTTATACATAGGTAATTTCTTAAAATTTCAACATATTTGAAATAGTTTTTTATCCAGGCGTTTAACGCACGGGTGTAGCACTAGTTTACACATATATCACAAGAAGGGGAGAGAGGGGGAGAGAGAGAGATGAAAAAGAAAAGTTAGTCTTGAAGTGTTTATCGAGTAGCTTCTCTTCCTTCTCATTTATATCATTATATACAACAGCAATGTGGTTGTGACCTTTCTGAAACTCGTTCAAGATATCATAGAGAGGCATGTTCTCTCAGACATTGAATTTGTACACGGAAAAAAAGAGCAAAAATAGGTAAACGAAAACGAAAAAAGATGAAAACAATCACAAGTTGGCATGAGCAACTACTATGAAAATTTAAATTTTTTTAAAAAAGGAAAGATACTAGAATTGCTAGAACATTACACTTCCCTTCCCTTCCTATCTTCAACTCTTTTGTAATCTCAAGTTGAAAACAATCACAAGTTGAAGTTAGAGTTTCCTTTTCCCTTACTAGGATTATTATCATAGGTAAACGAAAACGAAAAAAGATGAAAACCTTACTATTGCATAGGTATGAGAAAAGTTGAAAACTGATGCAGGAGAACAATCACAAGTTGAAGTTAGAGTTTTCAACTTGAGATTACAAAAGAGTTGAAATTTTACCGGAACTCGTGAATTGCTGCGTTACACTTCCCTTCCCTTACTATGATAATAATCCTAGCTGCGTTACACTTCCCTTCCCTTCCTATCTTCAACTTACCACCGGTGGATCTGCTACAACATTACACTACTATCTACTAACTGTAAGTATATTTTCATGTTAATTGCTCTTCCCAATTTAATCTTTCTATTTCTATAGGAATTGAAATTTTTGTTTCTACATATATATATATATATATTCGATCACTACATATATAGAACATCAATCTGGAAAAACCTTTTAAGAATCTTTTATGGGGGTCATTTGCTTCTCATAGGCTGCCTTGTTTTGGATCTAATTCAAATCCTTATTTCCATCCATGGTCTTCCAACTTTAAACTATCTCTCCTTATCAAAGCTTTTTGGATCATCAGATTACTTGGGTGAAGAAAATCTCGAGTAAGGGCATAAGAATCAAACATGTCAACCTCCTCGTCCTCATCAAAAAGATGCAGGCAGTTTTCACTCGAGGAGATCAACGCTGTCACTAATCAGTTTGAGAACAAGCTCCTTGGAAAAGGAGGAGAAGCAATGGTCTATTTCGCTGAGATCTATATCGGCTCAAAGAAAACCCCTGTTGCTGTGAAACACTTGATTGACTTGAAAAACAAGAGAGACAACACTAAGGAGTTTGAAAGTGAGATCCAGACGTTAGTCAAGATTCAACACCCCAACATTGTCTCTCTGATTGGCTACTGCAACGAATCCGGTCAGAAGATACTTGTTTATGAATATATGGAAAAGGGATGCCTATCAGATTATTTGAAAAAGAAAAAGGATAAGCCTTTGTCCTGGCTGCAACGACTCAACATCTGCCTTGATGTTGCACGCGGGTTGCAACACCTTCATATTGAGACCAATGAATTTCCCAAAGGCTTAATCCATCGCGATGTGAAGCCGGGGAATATTCTTGTGGGTGAGAATTGGGTTGGTAAGCTTTCTGACTTTGGGATGCTTAAGTTGTCCAATGCTGGCCAAGTCAAATCCTCGATGGTCACTGATCGTAAAGGCATAAGAATCAAACATGTCAACCTCCTCGTCCTCATCAAAAAGATGCTGCCAGTTTTCACTCGAGGAGATCAACGCTGTCACAAATCAGTTTGGGAACAAGCTCCTTGGAAAAGGAGGAGAAGCAATGGTCTATTTCGCTGAGATCTATATCGGCTCAAAGAAAACCCCTGATGCTGTGAAATACTTGAAAGACACCACTAAGGAGTATGAAAGTGAGATCCAGACGTTACCCAAGATTCAACACCCCAACATTGTCTCTCTGATTGGCTACTGCAACGAATCCGGTCAAAAGATCCTTGTTTATGAATATATGGAAAAGGGATGCCTATCAGATTATTTGAACAAGAAAAAAGATAAGCCTTTGTCCTGGCTGCAACGACTCAACATCTGTCTTGATGTTGGACGCGGGTTGCAACACCTTCTTAGTGAGACCAATGAATTTCCCAAAGGATTAATCCATCGCGATGTGAAGCCGGGGAATATTCTTGTGGGTGAGAATTGGGTTGGTAAGCTTTCTGACTTTGGGATGCTTAAGTTGTCCAATGCTGGCCAAGTCAAATCCTCGATGGTCACTGATCGTAAAGGCACTTCCGGGTATTTTGCACCAGAATATCACAAGTTCGGTCGTGTAACAAGGAAAATAGATGTTTACGCCTTTGGTGTTGTATTATTTCAAGTGTTATGCGAGAAAATGCCTTGGGATAGGGAGGATGAGAGCTACTACTTCGATGAAAATGAAGATTTAGGAATTTGGGCCAAGGAAAACGTTGATTCTCAAATCCGAGGGGAGATGTCGGAAAAATCCTTAACTTTATTTACTGATATTATAGGGAGAAGCTTGCAAGGGGACCCAGGCAAACGGCCTACTATTGATGATGTGGTGCTGGATCTAGAGAAGGTACTGGATCTAGAGAAGGTACTGCTAGAATGCCAAGAATCTGAAAACCAACCAAAGCAACTTGATGACACTGAAGAGGTATATATATAAAGGTCCTCTTTTATTCCTTCCACTTCTCTTATTCACTCTCTAATGCGCTATTATATTGTCTATGAAGACCTACTTGCAACCAAGCCCAAGCAAACGGCCTACAATTTTTCTATTTCCAAGCCCAAGCAAACGGCATACAATTGATGATGAATGAGGTGCTGAATCTACAGAAGGTGCTGAATCTCAGGTATGTGATCATTGCAATTGATAGGGGCCCACTTTTCAATCATCGTAATTTTCATTCAATTCACACTTTTAATTGGCTTAAACAATGCATGTGATTGGTTCTGTACAGTAGATGCCGCCAGTTTTCAATCAAGGAGATTGAAGCAGGCACAAATGAGTTTGATAGAAGAAAGATCATTGGCCAATGTGATGAATCAACGGTGTATTTTGCTGGGATCTATATTGGCTCAATAATAACTCCGGTTGCTGTGAGACTCTTCAAAGACAACACTCAAAAGTTTGAAAGAGAGATCCACACCTTGTCCAAGATTCAACACCGACACCCCAACCTTGTCTCTCTGATCGGCTACTGCCTCGAATCCGGTTGTAAGATACTTGTTTATGAATACATGGCAAAGGGATGCCTATCTCATTATTTGAAAAAAGGAAGTTGTATTTCTTTCTCTTGGCTTGAACGACTCAATGTCTGCCTTGGTGCTGCACGCGGGTTGCAATACCTTCATACTGAGACGGATGAATTTCCGAAAGGAAAAGTTCATCGTGACGTGAATCCGGGAAATATTTTTGTGGGTGAGAATTGGGTTGGTAAGCTTTCTGACTTCGAGATGTTCTCCATTGCTGGCCTAGACAGAACCATCTTAAATCAAGGTTATTGTTTTTATGCTCGATGATTTTTCAAGATTTACGTGTGTATGTAACTGCTAAATAAAAAAACTGTTTTTTTATTCATTAAACATCTTATTCCGCAACCAACATTTCATACTTAATGTTAACAAACACACCCCAAGCCAATATGGACATTCATTGAATCAATTTGGGACGTAGGTAATAAAAACTATGCAGGAACCCTGATCTTCCCCCAAGTCTCAGTAACTACTACTTCAGTTGTTACAGATTCAAAATCTGGCTGGACTATATAGTTTGATTGGCTTGAGTGAAACTTGAGCTTGATTATGATAGAAGACTTGACCTCTAAATAATAACCTTAACATAGCTCACTGTTTACCTCATATTCTCCACTTGAAAGTGTTAGAGATACCGTAACTTGAGTCCATATTTGGTATTAGTTTCCTATTCTTGTTCTATGTCAATCTTATTTGGTATTAGTTTTGTATCCTAAAACAACTTCCTCCCTATTGTATAAATAGGAGATCAATGTCAATAATATTTACAAGGTTCATTCGTACAAATTATCTTCTCTATATGGTATCAGTCAAATGACGATCCACCAACAACCACCGTGGCTGAAAACACCCTCATACCAAACTCGGCTGAGCCAGAAAAGCCTCTTATTTTTGTCTCTCTTTCTCATATTATCAAACTTACTCCAACCAATTATATTGCTTGGAAAACACAACTAGAAGCAACCCTTATAGGTCTTGATCTTTTTCAATACCTTGATGGCTCCTTGCCGGCACCACCCCAAGAAATAACAACCACCCCTGCCTCCACAACTACCGTCACAACAGGAACAAATAATACTCCACCCGCCACCATCACATCCCCAACAAAACCTAACCCTGCCTACTCAACATGGTTTCGGCAAGACATACTAATCCTAGGTGCACTTGCAGGAACATTGTCCACCAATCTTGTCTCTTTAATCTCCCAAAGTACCAACACCCACGATGCTTGGAAGACTCTTGCAAAAACATACGCCAACCAATCCAAAGGCCACATCAAACAAATCAAAGACCGCTTTCGTAGCATCACCAAAGGTTCAAGAACCATCTCTGACTATATGCAAGAATTCAAATCTTGTTCTGCCCAACTTGCTTCTCTTGGCCGTCCCATTGATCCGGAGGATCTCGTCGATAAAATTCTCGAACAACTCAATGACTCTGACTATGAAAGCATCATAAGTGCTGTTCATAGTCGGGACACCCCCATCTCCTTCGACGAACTCCATGAAAAACTTCTTAACAAGGAAAACTCCCTCAAACGTAAAAACCCTACCACCACTCCCTTCCCTGCCTCGGTTAACTATGCTACACGCAATCAAGGTCGCAACAATAATAATACCCAGCACAAGCCCTATTCCCAGCCGCCCTACAATCAACACACCTATTCTCAGCCACCCTACCATCACCCCAACCCCACTTCCAACCAACCGAACACCCAAACTTCCTCAAACCCGCGGCCTTTTCGTGGAAAGTGCCTATGGTGTCGCACAGATGGTCACTTTCTCAATCAATGTCCCTCTTTTCGACAAGCATATCCTAATGCCACCTTCCCATCAAACCCTAATAACCAATCCAACCCATCCAATTTTCAGAACCGTGCCACCAACACACGCCCACAAAATCGTGGACAGAACCCACCTTCTCGTGCCTATTCCGCCACTACCACCTCTCCACCTCCTACTGGTTGGCTTTTCGACAGTAGGGCTACCCATCATGTAACCAATGACCTCAATAACCTCTCTCTTCATGCACCATATGATGGAACGAAGGAACTCTTGATAGGTGATGGGTCAGGACTACAAATCTCAAACATTGGTTCCACTTCTTTTCTCACTAACTCTTTTTCTTTAAATCTTTGCCAAGTCCTTCATGTTGCTACTATCTCTCGCAATATAATCTCTGTCTCTAAGTTCTGTCTTGATAATGATGTTTCTATCACCTTCTCACTTAACTCTTTTCTTGTGAAGGACCTCAAGTCGGGAACAATAATTATCCAAGGCAATTCTGAGTCACGCATTTTTGAATGGCATCCTTCTTCTCCTGTTGTTCATGTATCCTCCAAATCTTTCGCAATCAATTGGCATCATCGTTTAGGGCATCCTTCTTACAATATTTTACGTCATCTTAGTAGTTCTTTTCAATTAGATATTCCTAGAGCAAACAATTTTAATTGTAATTCTTGTGATTGCAATAAAAGCCATAAGTTGTCTTTCAATGAAAATTCAATTACTTTTCTCGGACCACTTGATGTTATTTATAGTGATGTTTGGACATCCCCCTTCCTCTCCTATGATGGTTTTAAATATTTCATAATCTTTGTTGATCATTTTTCCAAATATACTTGGCTTTATCCTCTTAAACACAAAAATGATGCCACTAAAGTTTTCTCCAACTTCAAAGCTCTTGTTGAAAAATTCTTTCAACGCCTTATTCTCACTATTTTTAGTGACAATGGGGGTGAGTATCTTGGTCTCCGTCCTCTTCTCACATCTCTTGGAATAACTCATCTCACTTCCCCTCCTCATACACCCGAACACAATGGCTATTTTGAGAGACGACATCGTCACATTGTTGAGACGGGCCTTTCCCTTCTCACTCATTCTTGCATGCCACAAAAATTCTGGCCCCTTGCTTTTGTTACTGCATGCTATCTCATTAATCGCTTGCCTACTCCCACCTTGGATCTCAATTCACCATTTTTTTGTCTTTTTGGACATCATCCCAATTATTTCAAACTTCGTAATTTTGGTTGTTTATGCTATCCTTGGCTTCGTCCCTACACATCCAATAAACTTGATCCTAAGTCCACTCCATGTGTCTTTGTTGGTTACTCACCAACTCAAAGTGCATACTATTGTCTTGATCCCTCTACTCTCAAAATCTTTGTATCTCGTCATGTTAAATTTGTGGAACACAACTTTCCGTTATCGGATTTTAGTGCTACTCTTTCTTCTTCAAATTCTGTAGATGAATGGTGTATGTCCTCTGTACCCATCTTACCTGATGCGCCTAATCCTCCACCTATGGCTGTTCCCATTAACCCATCACCTGCTTGCGCCTAACCAGCCCCTTCCAGACGAGCCTACTACTCCCTCACCCATGGCCTCTTCCTCTGCCTCTAACTCCAGCCCTGTTGTCTCTCCTTCTCCCTCTACTCCTTGGTCCAATCCTTCTGTACCACCACCTCCTCCCCCTCCTCTCACCCGGCCTCTCACTAGACTTCAGAACAACATTCGCAAGCCCATTAATAAGCTTAATATTCACCTCTCTCTTCTTGATACTTCTGTTGAACCTGCCACTTATACCCCGGCCTTAAAATTACCTGTTTGGAGGGCGGCTATGCAAGCTGAGTTTGATGCCTTAGTCCAGAACAAAACATGGGATCTTGTTCCACCTTCCGCAGATTATAAACCCATTGGCTGCAAGTGGATTTTTAGGACCAAATACAACTCGGATGGGTTGGTTGATAAATATAAAGCTCGTCTAGTCGCTAAGGGTTTTCACCAACGTCCTGACATTGATTATTCTGAGACGTTTAGTCCAGTTGTAAAACCTGATACTATATGTACTGTTCTCTCTTTGGCTATTACCAGTGGGTGGCAGCTTCGACAAATTAATATAAACAATGCTTTTCTTCAGGGTAGGCTTTATGATGATGTTTACATGGTTCAACCTCCGGGATTTGTCAGTTCCACTTCTCCAACTCATGTGTGTAAGCTTCGTCGGGCACTTTATGGTCTTAAAAAAGCTCCTAGGGATTGGTATAATGAATTGAAGGGCTATCTCCTTTCTTTGGGGTTTGTTAATACTATCTCTGATGCTTCACTTTTTACGCTTCACATACCTCAGGGTGCAATTTATTTGCTTGTGTATGTGGATGATATCATCGTGACTGGGTCTCATGAGTCTCTTCTTATTACATTTATCTCCACTTTCGCATCACGTTTTTCTTTGAAGGATCTTGGTTCTTTGTCCTATTTTTTGGGAGTTGAGGTGCTTCCACATCCTGATGGCTTATTTCTCAGTCAACACAAGTATATTCAAGATTTACTACTGCGTACAAATATGCATGATGCAAAATTTGTGCCTACTCCTATGGTTCCTGATCCGGGTCTCTCTGTTTCTTCCGGCACACCTTTGGTTAATCCAACTGAATATCGAGCTATTGTTGGTACCTTGCAGTATTTATCTCTCACTCGTTTTGACTTGTCTTTTGCTATCAATAGGCTTTCGCAGTTTATGCAAAATCCTACTGACCTTCATTGGGCTGCACTTAAACGTGTGCTTCGGTATCTTGTTGGTACTAGTATGCATGGGTTATTATTACGTCGCACATCTCCTACTATTTTGCATTCATTTACTGATGCTGATTGGGCCGGTGATAAGGGTGACTTTGTTTCTACTTCTGGCTATCTTATTTATCTTGGTTCCAATCTTATATCTTGGAGTTCTCGCAAACAACGGGCGTTAGCTCGATCTTCTACCAAAGCAGAATACAGGGCTATTGCTGCTGCAACTGCTGAAGTTTTGTGGGTCAAAAATCTCTTGCAAGAACTTCGCACTACAAGAAAATGAGGATTTAGCTACAAATTTTTTAGCTACAAAAATATTTTGTAGTTCAAAGATTTGCATTAGCGATGAATTATTTATTCGTAGACAAATCTCTTTGTTTTTGCGACAATATTAGTTTTGTAGCCAAATGATAGACTAAGAAAACAAAACAAAAATATTTGTCGTTGAATGAATTGCTAAAATTTTGCTCCTAGGCAAATTTTTTGGCGCACTAAATTTCCCGCTCTAGTCAAAATGTAAATAAGATTTGGCTACAAAAATACAAATCATTTGCTATGAAATTATTTCATAGCCAAAATCACCCTTAAAATCACCCATAACATTATGCTAAAATCACCTCTAAAATTTGAGTACATTTCATAATACATACTCCCTCCGTCCCGGAGAACTTTACCCCTTTACTATTGAGAACGGAAAATAAGAAATAATGTTATTAAAGTATGTGTTGTGAGTGGGAGGAGAGAGAATGAGTGGAGAGAATAGTAAATTTGAAAAGTGTTGTGAGTAGGAGGAGAGAGAATGAGTGGAGAGAATAGTAAAAATTTTTTTCCTTTTTAGGAAAGTGGGACTTTAAAGTGGGACGCCCAAAATAGTAAAAGGGGTAATATTTTATGGGACAGAGGGAGTATATTACAATCCATTTAATCAATATGTGGGCTTAGCTTATCAAATATAGAAGGTGCCATTGGCCTCCCTCAACCTAAAACATATTACTTCCCTAATTCGATTAATTCATAGCTCTTCCTTTAACAGCTGCCATTGAGAAAGTAACTGCGGCCATTTAGAGAAGCCATTGAGAGAAGACGATGATCCGGCTTGAGAGTAGACGAAAGACATCCGCAGCAACCGGCCGCAACCCACATCAGTAGTAACCGGCCACAACCCTCAGCCCTCAACCTCTGTGTTGTTCATCGCTGACGAATCTAATCAACAACAACCCTAATTTCCAGGTACGCTCTCAATCGCTCAAGTATTGTAATTTTAACCAATCAATGCATTGTTATTGAGTTTGTTAATTTCTAGGGTTTTGCTCTGTTTGTATTTTTGTGATACAGGGAGTAGAGAAGCAGATCGCGTCCAAGATGATGTTGCCTGGATCCAATCGTAGAATCCACTATGTTCATCGCCATTCCGGCATGGTAAACCCTCTCTCTTTATGCTAAGTGCTCCCTTGGTGTGCAGCAATGAGCATTCATTTTTTTGGACATTAATTTTAGGACGGACAGAGTATATTAATTTCGAAATCTTGTTAAAGATATTCGAAAATGACCATTCTATTTCATGCTATTTTGCACAAATTTCATTCCACAACACTGCATGATAGCATGGACAGGATTAGGACACAAAACAACATACATACTCCTGCCAAAATGGGGTGAATAATGAGTCATTATAGCTTAATTTTCGGAAAGTTTGACTTGTTTTGGACGAATTAAAAAAAAAAGAAAGTAAAACTCTTCCTTTGGGATTGGTGAAGTATATACTTTCCAATTCTCTCTTTCAATATAGATTTTCCCTTTTTTTTCCTCTCCCTCTTTCTCCCGCCCTTGATCTTTATAAACTTGCATGAAAATCTTATAGTATACTAATGCAAGTGATGAGTGAGGTACTAGACAAGAAATGTCCTAAAATAAAGTTTAGATTGGAGCAATTATTTTCATTGGTTGACCCCTAAGATGTTGATGGTCTGGCTCTTTTTTTGTTGTTACTCTTTTGACAAATATTTTTCCTTGGTGATACAATGATAGTTCATAACCGGGTTTCAGGATGAGCTCCACCCTTGGTGTTATATTGACCAGTTACACAATGTAACTTTTTCTTGCATTTAGGCTGTGGCAGGACTAGATGCAGACGGGAGGCAGATTGTTGCCAGAGCAAAATCTGAAGCTACTAACTATGAGAGGTTTACAGTTTGCTTCCCTTTCCTTCTTTGTATACTTTCCATCCATAAGATTCTGTCTTAATTGCTCCCAAGATGTTTACTCAGTAGAAATTTTTGGGGAAAATTAATGAAAGAATGGGCATGTGAGCATGGTCATATTGTGCCCTTTTGTATCTCTCCTAGAACACTGACAAAATTAAGCTGGCATGGGTGCTTAGCTCTTATATAGTAGTTCAGAATGCAATGATCACTTAGGTTTTCTCTGATAGTTCGACTCCAATGAAGAAGAGTTGACCTTATGCAGCCCACATAACCTTCTGCTGATCATAAAATTATATGTTATAGCCCCATAAATCAGCAGATGTGCATATCTTTTTGTATGATGCAAGACAGACATTATCTATATTCTTGCTAATATGCATTTGGCCTTATTTGTGGTCAGATTTCTAATCAGGACTCAGACTGATAAACAAAATGTCCACTTCGTTTTTTGAATTTGGTGGCAATGGAGCGTGGATTGACTTGGAAGTATTTTGGCTAATTCTTAAGTAGATTTTACTTATAGCTAAAGACTGCATTCTGTTTGATGCATGAAATGATTCTGCAACACTAATTGCATTTGGTGAAAGTTGACTGTTTTGGTATGCAATTATTTTATCCTCATAGCAAAGGCTAGTTTCTCATTAAACGTACGGAAGAATTATTATGCAAATATGACATACCACGTATTATTCTTTCCCATATGAAAGTTCTAGTACAAGTTTTCTTAAACTTTGCTAAGAATGTGCAAGCCCAAGAGAAATGGAACTAGCATTGAATCTCACGATTTGAAGATTTTGTTTTGTTTGGGTGAATTGAGTTGTTATTGCAGGCCTTTCGGATGTGGAGTAATACTTGGCGGTTATGACAGAGAGGGACCACAGTTGTACATGGTCGAACCCTCTGGTGTTTCCTATATGAGTTGGCTAGTTGCATGTTGTCTCAGTTAGTTTTGTTTACATTTGATTAAAATTTAATGCATGTTACTATTTCAATTTACTGAACTATACTGGTAATGCTTGGTGATGCTGGCTGGGTTATTTGAGTTACTTTAATATTTTTTTGCAGAAATACTTTGGTGCTGCAATCGGGAAGGGTAGACAAGCTCTGCCAAAACGTTAGTAAATTCATATTCTTTATCCTGTAATTGGTTGCTATTTTTTTTGCAAAATCATGTCTTTATTCTTTGTATGAAACACAACTTTAATTGGAATTTTAATTACAGGGTAACCCTAATCACGTAGAATTTTACGGAAAATGTTATAGCGGCCTTGAAATGAAGGATTTTAAGACAAAACCAGCTGAGCAGAATTATGTACGGTCAACATATGTTTATAATTTATTTTGTTATTCACTATTTTAACTTCTTTATTTGGTTAATACTTAGTATTTAACCTCTTTATTTATGAGTCCTCTTTGGTTGTTTCATATGCTCTAGTTTAATTAGAGATCATTTTGGAGTCCACTATATATCTTTTATTATTTAAAGTTTATTGTTTGAATTTGTGGAAAAAATATATGAAGAGCTATATACTCAATTTTTTCTCTTTTTGTGTATCATATAGGTGCAGGTGAATCTTAGTGAGTACGTTGAACGAAGTTTACGCAGCAAAATATTGTAAGTTTTATATGTTATATAGCGTGAATGTTATTGCTCATTGTGATCACCTCCATGGAATTTTAATAACTTATTATCTATTTTTTAATATTGCAACTTATCATTATTATTCTTTACAGTCATTTGGCTAGAGCTACTACGTAATTACTTATGGAAAGAAAATTTATATAGTTGGACATTGATATAGTGAAGATTTGAGATGGTGAATATATGTTTTTATCGCTTCAACTACATTGAGATAGTGAAGATATGTTTTTGTAGCTTCAAGTGAGATATTAGAGACATATTTTTTTTTTGCCTTCGTTATTTGGGGATGTACCGACAATATATTTTAATGATAATTAATTATATTTTGATAATGTGTAGTATTTTGATAAATATAATATTTTCATATATATATATATATATTGTTTTTTCTTGGAGCAGCAATTAGATTAAAATCACCTTTGCAACACAATATTTCGTAGTAAAAAAGATGGTTTAACATTCGGCGACGAAAATATTTTGTAGTAGAAGAATGTATTTATAGCTATGAAAATGTTTCATAGCAAGACAGTAACATTCGGCGACGAAAATATTTTGTAGTACAAGATCAGATAATTTGGGACGAATTAATTCGTCGCTAAAAGAATTCATTTGGCTACGAAAAATACCCTTTAGCAACGATTTTATATTTTGTCGCAGAAACTATTTGGCGACGAAATTTATTTTTCGTAGCTAAAAAATATACCTACGACTACGAATATTATTTTGTCGCCAATACCCTTTAGCGACGTCTCATAGGCGACAAAATTGCGACGAAAACAGGTTCGTCGCCAATACTCTTTAGCTACGAAATCTTAACATTTTGCTACAAATTTTTTCATAGCAAAATCTCAATTTTTTTGTAGTGTCGGGTTTCTCTCACTCAGGTACCGGTTGTGTATTGTGATAATATGGGTGCTACTTATGTGGGGACCCCAACCCGGAACCTTAGCTCGTGCCTCGAGCGGGAGGGTTCCCTTACCAATTAAACCACCTAAACTTTAAAACTTTTGTTTAACTTTGAAAGATAAAACAAACTTTCACATTTCAATCACAAACCTATCTCAAAATATCTCCACTTGGAGGAAAGTTATATAAAACAAACTTTGAAAGAAAACATCAACCTGCTTTAATTACAAAACAACCATGAATGTAAAGGTTTGCAAAAGTTGTTCAATATACAAGATCCAAAAGAGTAATGCCCCAAAAGCTACTCCCAACCAACCAACCAACTCTAAACATATACATACCCTGACAATTACAAAATGACCTTAAACATTGATACTTCCATTCTTTCGCTTTAACGACAACCCTATACCAAAACTTCAATATACTACATTCCAACCCATTTCAACTCATTCCAATTCTAAGCAAAATGTACCAAAGTGCCATGCAATACTTGTATATCAACCTTTACACTTCCAAACAAACCATTATACCAACACTTCCTAATATTCATCCAAAACCTATTTCCTTTCATTTCAAAATCAATTAAAATGGCCAAAATTGACATGCAACATAAACACTTCCACCATTTCAACATTTATACATCAATGAACAAGATTAGAAGAAAGGGACATAATAACTTACCTCAAATAATTCAAAAATAGGAAAAACTTTAATCAGCTAGACGCGATCCTCTCGGCTTCCCGAACATTTTGCTGAAGACGGATCTAAGAACGGAACAATACTTGATTTATAGGAATTTATGGAGCGAAAGAACCCTAATGGATTTTCTAATGGAACAGAGCAATGAACTTACTGATGTTGTATAAATTATGAAGCTTCTCAACTAAAAACCAAGGATAAACATTGACATAGTTCCACTTTAGCTTCTCCAACTCCTTAGTTGATACAACTAACAACCTCAAGCACTACTAGAAAATGTATGTTAGGTGACAAGTCTAAGGTGACAAATATTATTTCGTCACCTAAGTTGACTTTAGGCGTCAAATAATAAATTGGTCACTTAAAATAACTCTTTCGTGACCATTCTTAGGTGACCAGCATATTTGTCGCCTTACTTAGGTTTTACGTCACTAAGTGCACATTTAGTCACCTCACGTTATCATTTGTAACGAAATCTTTGGTGACTAACAAAATAATCACCTTAAATATAATTTGCGTGACCACTTTAATTTTGTCACCTAAGGATAGTTTTAGGTGACAAGTCTAAGGTGACTAATATTATTTCGTCACCTAAGACGACTTCAGCGTCAAATAATAATTGGTCACTTAAAATAACTCTTTCGTGACCATTCTTAGGTGACCAGCATATTTGTCGCCTTACATAGGTTCTACGTCACTAAGTACACATTTAGTCACCTCACGTTATCTTTTGCAACGAAATCTTTGGTGACTAACAAAATAGTCACCTTAAATACAAACTTTAGGTAACTAACTATGTTTTGTCACCTAAAAGCTTGATAGGTGACTAATTCTTAGGCAATAGTCACCTTATATTCAAGGTGTCTATATTTAGGTGACAAAATGTTGGTCACCTAAAGTTTCCTCAATTTTACGTGTGGTATTTGAGTGGTATTTGAAAAAGTAGATTTTAATTTATCATGATATTCTCCTGGAAAGTTACTCTCATAAATAGTTTAATGTTCCTCATGTGATCAACAATGTTGTCAAATTAGTCATGTCACTAAAAATTAGTCTAGTCTTGTCATTGCTTTGGCATATAAACCAAAATGTTCTCTGTAAAAGTAGCTATGTGTAGTTATATCAAATGTAAATCTGGCCTCAATAATTTTGTCAAAATCTTCTGTACAAATGATGAAGGAATATTTTTTTGGTGACAAATATTTAAAATTTTTATTTTGTCACCTAAACTATTTCATAGTCTATAAATGATCTCTTAGAAGACACCATTCTTATATCCATCATTTTCAGTCTATTTGTTTTTCATCACCCGTTTATATCAATATTTTCTTCTCATTTTTCGTATTTTATCACTCTCTCTTATAATGGATAAAAGTTGGATGCATCTTGTTGGGATTTTTACTAGGCTTCTTAAGGAAATAACAAAGAAGAAGAGAAAGATAACGAAAATTGAAAAGACAAACTTGATGTAGTCGAGGCTTGTGTTTAACACAATTTCCGTAAGAAGTATTTGTCCCGCACTGGTGCTTACGGTGGTTGACAAACTTCTCGTGAGATGCAACGACTTCTATTTGTTAATAGGAGCACTCCAAATTAACAAATCTAACGAACAATTGACTATTTGGAACTTTAGGACTTGAAGGAATTTGATGCAACAATATGAAATGATTTGGCTATGTTAATCTATCTCAAATGTAGGTAGAGAGGCTCAAATGACTGAATGTATGAATTGAAATTCGGAGGGGAAGTATATAAGGAGAGTTAAGGGGTTTGTGTCTTTTCCCTTGAAAAGGCACAACTTTTCTTTTGAATTGGCACCTGTTCAGGAACTGCTCGGCCGAGTCAAGGGACTCGCTCGGCCTAGCGCCAAGCTGCACGGCCGAGTCAAGGGACTCGCACGGCCGTGTCAATCATACTTCTCGGCCGAGCAAGGCATATGCCTCGGCCGAGCAAGATTGTCCAGAGACTTGGCCAATTTGCTATGCTCTGCTCGGCCGAGTCAAGGACTCTGCTCGGCCGAGCACATCAAACCATATCAAAAATCCTTTAAACAACTCTCGTTAAGTTACAAATCTTATGTCATTAATTTCTCATTCACCCGGAAATGGTTTTGAGACAATAAATGAGATTCATAATCTACACTAAATGTAGAATACATTTTGTAACTTACTTCGTTAACAAATAACGAATTCCATTGGAAGTTAATGAACTTTCGTTAGAAAATTAGGTCAACGACAAGTCAAACTTAACTTTCGTTGCCATTTCCAACAATCCCCCACATGAATGACAATTAATGCATGTAGGCAATTTCGTCCAAAAGTTCCGGCGAACCATTATTACATCGGGATATATAGCTTATGGCTTTGAATCTCCCCTAGTGAAATATTATCGGATATACTAGCCATTTGGTAGCGAGTCGCTTTGAACCAGTGAATGTATAATGTATACTAAGACAACAATACTCACATAATAATAGTTCTAACAGTTATTGTTCTCACGTTTTGTCCATTTCGGCCCTGGACCGTATCTCATTCATAAGTGTTCACATTAGAAGCGTCCAAGTTACTTCTCACTTATATAGGTGATTCATACTATAAGGAGTATCCTGCTATACTCCACCCGTAGGTATAGGAATCATTAAAAGTTTTCTCAACTTATCCTCACCACTGCTGCAGGTGCTTATACTTGGATGTTCTGGAAATGAGTATTCAACATCTCCAGGTCATTCAACCGAGTTGTTGTTTTCAAGTGATTCTACTAGAACTTATAGCTTGGTTGTCTCATTGAACCAAGGGCATGGGATCTCCAATTCTCAAGGTTGAGTGTCCACTATGAGTTCTTTTATTGTGGGTTTTAAGCCCATTCCCCTTAACAGTTTATACAGTTGATCTCTATTTATACCTTTCATAAACGGATCCGCTATGTTATCATTTGACTTCACATAGTCAATTGTGATAACCCCATTCTTGATCAACTATCTAATGGTATTATGTCTACGATGGATATGTCTAGACTTACCATTATACATACTGCTCTGTGCCCTTCCTATTGCTGATTGACTATCACAATGTATTAGTACAGCAGGCACAGGTTTATTCCAACAAGGAATATCCTCCAGGAAGTTCTTAAGCCATTCTGCTTCTTCTCCCGCTTTATCTAAAGCTATAAACTCAGATTCCATCGTGGATCTGGCTATACACGTTTGTTTGGAGGATTTCCATGACACTACTCCTCCACCTATTGTGAAAACATATCCACTCGTGGATTTTGAGTCTTTTGTGTCTGATATCCAATTAGCATCACATTATCCTTCTAATACTGCTGGATATCTCTTATAAAGTATCCCATGATTCATAGTATACTTTAAATATCTCAATACCCTCATTAGTGCTTTCCAATGATCTGTACTGGGATTACTCGTGAACCTGCTTAGTTTGCTCACTGAATATGCAATGTCTGGACGTGTACAATTTGTTAAGTACATTAGACTGCCAATTATTCTTGCATACTCCAACTGAGAAACTGGTTCCACTCTGTTCTTTGCTAAGTGTAGAGTTAAGTCTACCGGTGTCTTAGCCGGAGGGTCATTAATGACATTGAACTTTCGAAGTACATTTTCTAGGTAATGGGATTGTGACAGGACTATTCCTTCTGATGTTCTAGAAATCTTTATTCCTAATATGACATCAGCTAATCCCATGTCCTTCATGTCAAAGTGTTTCTTTAACAAGCCTTTGGTATTCATGATCAATTCATGAGTACTTCCCATTATCAACATGTCATCCACGTAAAGACAGACAATTACAAATGATTCAGATGTTCCTTTGATATAGACACACTTGTCACATTCATTTATCTTGAATCCATTTGACAACATAGTTCGATCAAATTTCTCATGCCATTGTTTAGGTGCTTGTTTTAGTCCATATAACGACTTTACAAGTTTACACACCTTTCGTTCTTTACCAGGAACCACAAACCCTTCGGGTTGTTTCATGTAAATTTCTTCATCTAGCTCTCCATTCAAGAAAGCTGTTTTCACATCCATCTGGTGTATCTCAAGATTATGCGCTGCTGCAATAGCTATGAGAACACGTATAGATGTGATCCTTGTGACAGGAGAATATGTATCGAAGAAGTCATATCCCTCATTTTGTCTAAATCCTTTGGCTACTAGCCGCGCTTTGTACTTATCGATAGATCCATCTGCCTTATACTTCCTTTTAAGGATCCATTTGCAACCTAATGGTTTGCATCCTGGAGGAAGATCAACCAACTCCCAAGTATTATTAAGCATTATGGATTCTATCTCACTGTTAATAGCCTCTTTCCAGAACGTACTGTCCGGTCCAGATAACGCTTCTTTAACAGTAGCTGGTTCGTTTTCCAACATAAATGAGAGAAAATCAGGACCAAAAGACTTTTCCACTCTTGCCCTTTTACTACGTCTAGGTCCTTCATCTTCTACTTGAGATGGACCGTTTGTAGATTCATATGTTCTCTTTTGAGAATTACCTTCTTTCCTATCCTTGGCAGGAAAGGTATTTTCAAAGAATACTGCATTCCTTGATTCTATTGTCATTCCTGCATTCATATAAGGAATTTCTGATTTGTGCACTATGAATCGATAGGCACTACTGTTATTGGCATATCCAATAAAGATGCAGTCAACCGTTTTGGGACCGATCTTTACTTGCTTTGGCTTAGGTACTTCAACCTTAGCTAGACACCCCCACACTTTAAGGTATTTATAACACGGCCTACGATTATGCCATAATTCATAGGGTGTTTTCTCAATACCTTTCTTGGGTATGTTATTAAGAATATAGTTAGAAGTGAGTATAGCTTCCCCCCACAAGTTGTCGAGTAAGCCCGAACTTATCAAAAATGCGTTCATCATTTCTTTGAGAGTACGATTTTTGCGTTCAGCAACTCCATTAGACTGAGGGGTATATGGAGCCGTCGTTTGATGAATTATGCCGGATTCCCAACATAGTCCTTCAAATGGAGCTTCATATTCTCCTCTTCTATCACTTCTAATTTTCTTAATCTTTAAGTTAAGTTGATTTTCAACTTCTTTCTTATAAGTCTCGAAAGCCCCTAAGGCTTCATCTTTACTTCTTAAGAGATAAACATAACAATACTTAGTGCAATCGTCTATGAATGTAATGAAGTACTTTTTACCTCCTCGAGTTTGCACAAGTTTTAAATCACATATGTCGGTGTGAATTAACTCTAGAGGAGTTGTGTTTCTTTGTATGGCATTAAATGGCAACTTTGTCATTTTGCCTCAAGCAAACTTCACACTTATTAGTTGAATCAGATTTAGTCATTTGGATTAAATCTTGTTTAACTAATTTCTTAATAGTGTCGAAGTTTATATGACCTAATCTATCATGCCATAAACTAGGACTTTCCGACAAGTAAACATAAGAAACAACATTTTTATTCTTTGCACCTTGGCGGATAACATTCATTACATTCATCTTGAAAAGTCCCTTCTCGAGGTAACCCTTTCCAAGGAATAAACCATTCTTGGTTAATACAAACTTGTCGGATTCAAAAACTATCTAAAACCGGATTTACTCAACAAAGCACCGGAAACTAGATTCTTGCGGATGTCCGGAACATGCAGCACATCAAGCAAGGTCACCTCTTTGCCGGAGGTCATCTTCAATACAACATTTCCAACGCCTTGAACATCGGAAGTTGCAGAATTTCCCATGTACAATTTCCTTCCATAAATGGGAGTATAAGAAGAGAAACTCTCCTTATTAGCACAAATATGGCGGGTAGCCCCGGTATCTATCCACCATTCCTTTGGATTGTCATCTAAGTTTGCCACGTTTGCCTCGAAGATCACCGCAGCAAAATCAAGATCCATGTCATCCACATTGTTTGCCTCCTTCTTTGGGTGGCGAGAATCCTTTGCTATATGGTCCGGCTTGCCACAATTATAGCATGCTCCTTTGAACTTCTTAGTTGTGGAGCCTTTGTTCTTCCCTTTCTTAGCATTCCCGGAATGCTTCCTTTTGGTGCCGCTAGTGCTTGCCTCGGCGAGATTGACTTTAGCCTCCATCTTGCCTTTGGTAGCCTTGCCTTCATTGTCTCGATTATTCTCTTCAATTTGAAGACGAACAACCAAGTCCTCCAAAGTCATCTCTTTGCGCTTATGCTTGAGATAATTTTTGAAGTCCTTCCATGAAGGCGGCAACTTTTCTATGATTGATGCCACTTTGAAAGGATCATTCATTATCATTCCTTCGGAATCAAGACCATGCAATATAAGTTGGAACTCATCAACTTGAGTTGTTACCAACTTAGAATCCACCATTTTGAAGTCAAGATATTTGCCGACGACAAACTTCTTTGACCCGGCATCTTCAATCTTGTACTTCTTTTCCAAGGTACTCCATAAAGCCTTGGCTAACTCGACGGTACTATACACATTATATAGTGCATCATCGAGTCCATTCAAAATGTAATTTTTACACAAAAAATTACCATGGTCCCAAGCCTCTTTGGCCAAAAGCCTTTGAGGGTCGGGATCACCATTTTGAACAATCGGATCCTCTTTCAAGAACCGATGCAAACTTAGAGTGGTTAAGTAGAATAGCATCTTTTGTTGCCATCTCTTGAAATCCACCCCGGTAAACTTTGGGGGTTTCTCACCATGAACCGAGTGAGACGGTGTAGTAGAGGATGCAACATTCTTGAGCGGTGCATCGCCTTGAGGGGGAGTAAGCCAGGATGACTCGGAGGTGTCTTTCTCACTTGCCATTGTAGGAATGCCTTAAGAAATGTGAAATACTTCTTACGATTGTTGGGATTTTTACTAGGCTTCTTAAGGAAATAACAAAGAAGAAGAGAAAGATAACGGAAAAGATGACGGAAATTGAAAAGACAAACTTGATGTAGTCGAGGCTTGTGTTTAACACAATTTCCGTAAGAAGTATTTGTCCCGTACTGATGCTTACGGTGGTCGACAAACTTCTCATGAGATGCAACGACTTCTATTTGTTAATAGGAGCACTCCAAATTAACAAATCTAACGAACAATTGACTATTTGGAACTTTAGGACTTGAAGGAATTTGAAATGATTTGGCTATCTTAATCTATCTCAAATGTAGGTAGAGAGGCTCAAATGACTGAATGTATGGATTGAAATTCGGAGGGGAAGTATATAAGGAGAGTTAAGGGGTTTGTGTCTTTTCCCTTGAAAAGGCACAACTTTTCTTTTGAATTGGCACCTGTTCAGGAACTACTCACCCGAGTCAAGGGACTCGCTCGGCTGAGCGCCAAGCTGCACGGCCGAGTCAAAGGACTCGCACGGCCGTGTCAATCATATTGCTCGGCTGAGCAAGGCATATGCCTCGGCCGAGCAAGATTGTCCAGAGACTTGGCCAATTTGCTATGCTCTGCTCGGCCGAGTCAAGGACTCTGCTCGGCCGAGCACATCAAACCATATCAAAAACCCTTTAAACAACTCTCGTTAAGTTACAAATCTTTTGTCATTAAGTTCTCATTCACCCGAAAATGGTTTTGAGACAATAAATGAGATTCATAATCTACACTAAATGTAGAATACATTTTGTAACTTACTTCGTTAACAAATAACGAATTTCGTTGGAAGTTAACGAACTTCCGTTTGAAAATTAGGTCAACGACAAGTCAAACTTAACTTTCGTTGCCATTTCCAACACATCTTTCCAATAAATTTTCTAGGGAACATATAAATGGGGTTGATAGCTTTCTTGAATTTGCAATAGCTCATACTCATAATTTTTCTAGCATGATCCCATGTCCGTGCCTTAACTGCAACAACATCCTCTTTCAGTCTATCCCTGATGTAAAAATTCACTTGTTACAGCGGGGGATTATGCATAATTATATGACGTGGACCCTTCATGGTGAACGGTACGATGGTGCTTCGATGATCCCAATCTCAACCGCAAGAGCAGCATTTTTTTTTATGACAATGACCAAGTGATGGGCATAATAAATGATGCATATCCATTTGCATCAATGCATCATAATATTGTTTATGAGGGGCCAAGCGATACTTATAGTCAAGAGATTTTGGACTATGAAGAACTTTTGCAAAAAGCCTTGCAAGAGTTGTACCCAGGTTGCACAAAATTTTCTTCACTTACCTCCCTTGTAGAGTTACTGCATTACAAAGTCAAATCTCGTACAACTAATTGCCAGTTTGATGATTTGCTTGATATGATGCGGCGTATGCTTCCGGACGGAAATACACTACCTCATGATACACGCAGAGCATTCAAGTTATTAAAGAGGTTGGGGTTGGGTTATAAAAAAATTCATGCATGTCCAAATGATTGTGTATTGTATTATAAGGAATATGAGTTTTTGGATATATGTCTCATATGTGATCACCCAAGATACAAACCTAGTTCCAGTTACATGAAGAAGAAAGTTCCACACAAGGCCATGTTTTACTTTCCACTAACACCAAGGTTGCAACAGTTATACATGTCTTCGCACACTTCAAAAGACATAAGATGGCACAAGGAAGAAAGGGTGGATGATGATGTTTTGAGGCATCCTGCAGATGGAGATGCATGGAAATCATTTGACGTTGACTACCCCAGTTTCGCATCATAAACTAGAAACATAAGGTTAGGTCTTGCTACCGACGGATTCAATCCATTTGGAGATATGAATTCAAATCATAGCACTTGGCCTGTTGTTATGGTTCCATATAACCTACCACCTTGGAGGTGTATGTAAAAAGAGTTTACAATGCTAACTTTGCTTATTCCTGGTTATCCTGGCAAAGAGATAGATGTCTATTTGCGACCATTGATTGATGAGCTCAAAGAGTTATGGGTGAATGGTATGCGCACTTTTGATAAGTACTCTGGCACACAATTTACTTTGCGGGCCATGCTTATGTGGACTATACATGATTTCCCTTCTTATGGTCTTACTTCAGGTTGGAGCACTGGTGGTTATAATGCATGTTCGGTTTGCAAGGATGAGGTAACTTCAATTTGGGCTGCTGGAAAGGTTTGTTTTATGGGCCACCATAGATGGTTACCTGCTGATCATCATTTACGGTATAACACTTCCAAAGATGATTTTGATGGCAAAAGAGAGCTCCGTGCACCTCCTTTTGAATGGTCTGGACAGCAAATTTTAGACCAACTAAATGAGCTACAATTTCCTCCATTTGGGAAAAATCATAGTTCTAATGTACAAAGACCAGAGGAAAATAGCATTGGACAAAGAAGAGTATATTTTTTGATCTCCCGTACTGGTCAAAGTTGAGACTCAGGCATAATCTTGATGTAATGCATATTGAGAAGAATGTGTGTGATACTCTTGTCAACATTATTCTTGGCATAGAAGGAAAGTCAAAAGACACGCCCAATGCGAGGAAGGATTGCATGGAGCGGGGCATAATGAAACACTTGTGGTTGCAATTAAGACATGGTAAGTGGATAAAACCTCATCCTATTTTTACGGTTAAACCAACACATAAGAAAGAAATTTCTCAATTTCTTTCTTCTGTTAAGTTTTCTGATGGGTACGCGTCAAATATATCATGATGTGTGAGGAGAAATGATGGAAAATTATTAGGCTTGAAGAGTTATGATTGTCATGTGTTATTGCAACGTTTGGTCCCAGTTGCTCTACGAGGTTTTCTTCCTCATGCAGTGTTAGAACCCATTACAGAATTGTCGCGGTTCTTGCGTAAATCAGATGTTGAAAAATCACAGCATGAGATTGTGTTAATCTTGTGCAAGTTTGAGCAGATTTTCCCCCCGACAATTTTCACGGTCATGATCCACCTTACAGTTCATTTGCCGTCTGAAGCCTTGCTGCGTGGGCCAAATCAATATGGCTGGATGTATCCTTTTGAAAGGTAATAAACTTTATTAGTATTTTTCAACATTTTTATTTTACTAGTGTTCTAAATAATCTTGGATAAATTTGCAGAACAATGGGCACATATAAAGGGTATGTTCAAAACAGGTTTCGACCAGAAGCATCCATAGCCCAAGCTTATATTGCAGTTGAATCACTTACCTTTTGTTCCATTTATCTCTGTAATGTTAGTACCGCCTTTAATCAAGTACCAAGGCATGACGATGGTGGTACACGGACAATAATTATCTCTGTCTTCTCACAAATCGCCCGACCATTTAGAAAAGCAAGTAAATCCACAACTTTTACATTTGAGGACATGCAGGTTGCACATTGGTTTTGTCTAAACAACTGTGCAGAAGTTGCCCCGTTCATGGCTGAGCTTATAGAGTTGACGAAAAGTATGTACCATGCTGACTCTTATTATGATCAACAATGTCAACAATTTACCAAATGGTTTCATAAACGTGTAAGTAAATTGTTCACTTTAAACCTTACTTATGTATAACTATAAAATTATTTAAATTGCCAATTAATAATATTGTTTTGATTTATTGATTTTAACGATGAGCGGAATATTCTATGATGAATTAAAGGCGTTGGCAAGAGGTCCTCTAGAATATAATCTTTATTCTGGTTGTTACGTTAATGGCGTCAAGTTCTTGGTTGTTGACCGTGATGACCATTTAAGCACTCAAAATAGTGGTGTGTGGGTACCGGGGGGTGACGGTTGGGAATTTTATGGAAAGTTGACTACGGTTGTCCAACTTCTCTATAGGGATCATTTGGAAGTTATCTTCTTCAAATGCCGATGGTTTGATACAAACCCAACAAGAAATGGGAGCACTAAAAAAGAATACGGTCTTGTGTCGGTTAATATCGATAAACTTTGGTTCGAAGATGATCCTTGTCTCCTTCAACATATCAAGCATCAATGGATTCAACAAATGAAGTTAATGAGCTAAAAGAAGAATTGGGAAATTCGCGAGAAGAAGTCAAAGAGTTGAAAGAAGAACTAACATCTCAATCAACTAAGCTTAATTGGCATGTTGAGATGTTGACTGCTAAGGGCATAACATCTCTTGATGATTTTATGATTCCTCAACCTACTGCCACCACCAACACTCATTCGGATTCTAATCCGACTTAATTTTGTTTTATGTGATTTTATGTTAATTTGGATGATAGTATAGTCCCTTTATTTTTTGAAACCAACCCGCTGACTTACTTGCTAGGGCTCAGCATTAGAACTCTATTTTGAAGATCCTCCTTTTTTGCTTTACATTTTGAGGGAGAAAAAAATTGGCTGTCAAGTATTGGATTGTTAACTTTATTGATAGTTGTACTAGTATTGTAAAATAACTCTTTAAGTTTGTACTCTTTTACTTTTATAAATCTAAGTGACTTGGTTTGGCTTGTAACATGATTTCTATTATGGCTTACTATTAAATTTCAATATTTAATTGTATTTAAAATATATATTACAATATTTAAAAGAATTAAATGGCACTTTAGGCAACCACTTTTTTCAACTTAGAGCTCATTTTAGGTGACCAACTAATATATGGTAACCTTAAGTATACTTGAGACAACAATATTTAATATACTTAGATGACAACGTTTTAATCACCTAAAATATACTTTTAGGTCACTAACAAATACTTAGGCTCCGTTTGTTTCGACGTAAAATGTTTTCCGGAAAACGTTTTCTGGAAAATGTTTTCCTGTAAAATGTTTTCCTGTAAAATGTTTTACGGAGGTAGAGCGTAAAATATTTTACGGAGGAAAATATTTTACGGAGGAAGAGTGTAAAATGTTTTCGGGTGTTTGGTAAAACGACTCATATTTCACAAGGTGACCTACCCCACCCCCCAAAAAAAAATTTTTTTTTTTTTTTTTGTAATCGCCCCCTACCCCTGCCTACCCCCCACCCCCACCCACCCCCAAAAATTTTTTTTTTTTTTTTTTTTTTTTTTTGTAATCGCCCCCTACCCCTCGCCTACCCCCCACCCCCCACCCACCCCCCAAAATTTTTTTTTTTTTTTTTTTTTTTTTTTTGTAATCGCCCCCTACCCTCGCCTACCCCCCACCCCCCACCCCCCACCCACCCCCCCCAAATTTTTTTTTTTTTTTTTTTGTAATCGCCCCTACTCCCCTGCCTACCCCCCACCCCCCACCCACCCCAAAATTTTTTTTTTTTTTTTTGTAATCGCCCCTCTACCCCCTGCCCCCCACCCCCACCCCAAAAAATTTTTTTTTTTTTTTGTAATCGTCCCCCCCCACTTTGACCCACCCCCACCCCCCCCAAAAAAATTTTTTTTTTTTGTAATCGCCCCCCTACCTCGCCTACCCCACCCCCTACCCACCCAACCCCCCACCCCCACCCTACCCCACCCCACTTCCCCCACCCCAAAAAAATTTTTTTTTGGGGTGGGGGTGGGTGGGTGGGGGGTGGGGCGAGGTAGGGGGAGCGATTACAAAAAAAAAAAAAAATTTGGGGGTGGGGGGGGAGGCAGGGGGGTAGGGGGGAGACATAAAAAAAAAAAAAAATTTTTTGGGGTGGGTGGGGGTGGGTGGGTGGGGGTAGGGCAGGGGGTAGGGGCGATTACAAAAAAAAAAAAAAAAATTTTTTTGGGGGGGGGTGGGGGGTGGGGGGTGGGGGGTGGGGGTGGGGGGTAGGCGGGGGGGGGGGCGATTACAAAAAAAAAAAAAAAAAAATTTTTGGAGGGGTGGGGTGGGGTGGTGGGGGTAGGCGGGGGTGGGGGCGATTACAAAAAAAAAAAAAAAAAAAAATTTTTTTTTGGGGGGTGGGGGGGGTGGGGGGTAGGCGGGGTAGGGGGCGATTACAAAAAAAAAAAAAAAAAAAAAAAAAAATTTTTGGGGGGTGGGTGGGGGGGGGTGGGGGTAGGCGAGGAGGTAGGGGCGATTACAAAAAAAAAAAAAAAAAAAAAAAAAAAAATTTTGGGGGGTGGGTGAGGGGGTGGGGGGTGGGGTAAGGTGGGGGTGGGGGCGATTAAAAAAATTAAAAAAAAATTTTTTTGGGGGGGTGGGGGGTGGGATAGGCAGTGGGGTGGTTGTACCGGGCGTAATATGAGTTGTACATTAAGGCCTCCATTTTCCGGAAAATGTTTTACTTAGGACAAGGTCAGTAGGTCGTTTTACTTAGGAAGGGCGTAAAATATTTTCCGGAAAACGTTTTACTTAGGCAACCAAACAGCGGAAAACGAGTTATTTTCCGGAAAACATTTTCCGGGGGCTAACCAAACACCGTAAAACAGGTTATTTTCCGGAAAACATTTTCCGGAAAATGTTTTACGGTGAAACAAACGGAGCCTTAGTCACCTAAATTTAGTATTAGGTGACCCCGTTTGGTTGCTAAAGAGCAAACTTAAGTGATCAGGACAAACCGACACCTTAAAATTGTCACGCAAGTTTGAGGTGACCAAGCCAAATTTGTCCCCGACAATTACTAGTGACAAAAATTTGGTTGCC
This sequence comes from Adenophora triphylla var. japonica, assembly GCA_022495995.1. NCBI lineage: Eukaryota > Viridiplantae > Streptophyta > Magnoliopsida > Asterales > Campanulaceae > Adenophora > Adenophora triphylla. The sequence continues at coordinate 99,730 of JAFEMH010005376.1, forward strand.
AAATGATTGGTCGCCTTGGATATCTTAGATGACCAAACTTAAAATTAGTCACCAGAATCGAAATCTTAGGTGACTAATTCTAAATTTGGTCACTAAAACCTAAGGCTTCAGGCTTTGCGTAACAATTCTTTGGCTACCAAATTTTGTCACCTTAATTTAATAATGACCAAGGTGACCATTTTTCTTTGTCACCTAAAGACTGATTTCTACTAGTGAAGATCCAACTTTGACACTTAAGCACCTCAACATTTTAAAAGTTATCATTTAACTTTTCCAATATTATTAATTTACTACACCATTCCTATTTGATTCATTTAAACATTAAATAATCAAAGTTAATTTATTACATACTCAAATTGCCAAATAAATTATTAAAATATCAAACTAACACATAAAGATCATAAATATCATCGAACTCATGGAATGAGATGCAACGCACCCACACACACGTGCTCAACATGTGCTTAAAATAGTGCCTATATAGGATTAGGGTCGTGACAACTTATGTCGCTGCTAATCCGAAATTTCACTCACGCATGAAGCATTTGGCTCTTGATTATCACTTTGTGCGTGAGCAAGTTCAAGCTCAAAAGTTGCGGGTTGTGAAGATTGCAGGAGGTGATCAGTTGGCCGATGGTCTTACTAAGCCTGTCATTCGCACTCGTTTTCAGGACCTTGTCTCCAAGATTGGTCTCTCACATAGGTCGTCCATCTTGCGGGGGCATGTTCGAGATACCGTAACTTGAGTCCCTATTGTATTAGGTATTAGTTTCCTATTCTTGTTCTATGTTAATCTTATTTGGTATTAGTTTTGTATCCTAAAACAACTTCCTCCCTATTATATAAATAGGAGATCAATATGTCAATAATATTTACAAGGTTCATTCATACAAATTATCTTCTTTATAGAAAGCACTTAACTATGAAAAATGTGTCGATCCTAAGATATTGCAAAAGCTATTATCTTTTTATAAATAAAATAATTTTACCTTATTATTGGATTTGAACAGTCTATTGCCAAAAAATCCTCAAAATTAATAATTTGCATTTTTTTTTCTACGAGCATCGAAATATGTTCCCATATTATCCTAAGGTGAACTCGGGACCTATTGTCTCAAGTGAGTAGTAGTGGCTATCACTAGGCTACAACCCTCTTGTCATTAGCATGAAATTCATACTCCCTCCGTATCACTCAAAATTTCAAACTTTTTTCAAAAGGGTGTCCCAATCGAAAGTTCAAAAGTCAATGATTTTTTTTATTATTTCTTTATTTGTGGGCCCTACATGTCATACCCAAAACAGTTATCCACTAAAGTATTTTCGCCTGTTTATTTTGTACATTTCCTAAATACTAGTGGGTAGCCCGTGCTTCGCACGGGAAATTAGTTTGCCAATATTTTTTGTATTTTGCTTATTGTATGTTTTTATTTGATAAAGTAGCATAACATATTTTGGGTGATTTAAATCTATTTTATATCAATTAAAATATTTACATTTATAAATTCAGAAGATTTTTTTTTATTTTAACTTTTGTTGTATATAGTTTGTGCTTATTATGACAATCGAAATTTGAATAATAACAATGAATTATTATTGTTATTGGTTAACTTCTAATTTTATAGATGATTGAATTAATAATATTAGATATCTTTGATAGTTAATGATTTTATACTATATACATACACATATTATGATTAGTAAATATAATTAGCGGAAACCATTATATACATCTAATGTATTAGTAGAATAATATTTTTATTATGTTTTTAAAAAATATATTTTTTCTAGATTTGATTAACTAATAAAGTAATCATCATATTGAATAGAAAGATATATGAGAATATTGATCTATTATAGTAAGTTTAACATCTAACATTTATCAAATATGAAGTATATTAACTATTAAATTAAACATAAACAGTTGTATAGTAACTATTATTAGTACTAATATTGAATCATTATCAAGATATTCTAATATATTAAAAATTAATGTTTCTAATTATATTTCACTATAATGATATCTATTTCTTAAATAGTAAATTTCATAGTCACTATATATAGTAATTGTTATATTTAACTAATAATATTAGCTTATATTAAACTAAATGATAATAGTTATCCTATATAATTACTATTATGATTAACTAATACTAATAATAATAATAATTAACATATATAGTCACTATTATAATTAACTAATAATAGTAATAGTAATAGTTAATCTATATATAAAAAATAGTTAATCTATACTGTATATGTTATATTATAATTAACTAATAGTAGTTAACCTATATAGTAGTTATTATGATCAACTAATACTATTAATAGTAATGTTAACCTATATATAGTAACTATTATAATTAATTAATACTATTAATAGTAATGTTAAAATATATAGTAACTATTATGATTAATTAATAGTAATAGTTAACATATATTAACTATTATAATTAAGTAATAATATTAATAATAATAATTAACATATATAATAACTATTATAGTTAACTAATACAATTAATAGTAATAGTTAACTAATATAATAACTATTATAATAGTTAACTAATACTATTAATAATAGTAATATATATAGTTAACCTATATAATAATTGTTATCTATAACTAAATAAAAGCTGAACCCACTTTTTTCCCGCTCAAACAAGCACTTGAACCAAATAAAGACCAGGTTCATTCCCTCAATATCAATTATTTCGTACACCCCCTTAGATATTCATAAACTCAAAAATACCCCTAATAACCGAAAAAAAATCCTACGAAATAATAATTTTGAGTCCTTTCGTATTCCATTTACATGCTTTCTTCTCAATCTCTCTCTACTCCCTCCCGCTCCCTCCTCCCCGCCTCTGCTGCAACAACACCTTCGTCACCTCCTCCTCTCTTCTGCCATGGTCACCGCCCCTCTCTCTTCTTCCATGGAGCCGCTCTCTCTCTCTCTCTCTCTCTCTCGCTTCTCTCTTCTCTCTTCTCTCATTTGCCATGGCTATGGGGTTTGTGTCAGAAGATCTCAGCAGCACAAACAACTACCGTCTCGACTCGGAGTCCAACTTGCTGCTCTCTTTCTCCCTTGCCATTTAAATGGTAAATACTCTCAGAACTTTCAATTTAGGGCTACAATTTCAATTTCAGCTTATAAATTAAGATTTAGGAATTTTTTATTCTAGGTTTAATTTTTTGGACGTCGACTCCTTGAAGGGGCAATTATAAAATAATCCCTCATCCTAATGAAAAGGGACTATGCCCGATAAGTTCTAAAAAAGTTTCATAATGCCCGATAAGTTCCTTCCCCATGTTGTATTATGATGTTGTATTATGTTTCGAAAATACAACATCGATTAAGGCCATAATACTGCATTCCGGCAGCCGCCGGTGATCGGAGTCCGAAGCCCATGGACCGGCGACCGGATTCCGACCTCCGGCGATCGGATTCCGGCGATCGGCGGCTGGATTCCGGCCAAAATTATTGGATTCCGGTGAAAATTGACCGAATTCCGGTAAAAATTGACCAAAATTCGGCATGCGACGATAGCAGACGGCGGCGGCAGAGCTGGGCTGTGGCGGAGGCGGTGGTGCGGATGCAGTATTATGATTTTAAACTACTACATAACTAAATGTTGTATTATACATAATACAATATGAGAACTTATGAGGCATTTTAATACAATGGGGAACTTAGTGGAAAGTGATTTGTTCCAAAAGGAACTTATGGGACAAATTCCCTAATGAAAATAACTACCAAGGACACACATTTTGAAGAAATTCCACCAGGTCCACGATTTATAATGACACTCCATTTTTGATAAAGGCACCCATGTGACATAAAATGGACAGCTGTCACTGTCCCTTTTCCCCCTGCTTTTTCGTTTTTTTTCCTCCCAAAATTTTAAAATGAAATATCTTAAGATCTAGAACTCAAAAAAAAAAAAAAAATCTGAAACCACTGTTGTTTTCGTATCGTCAATACAAATCAAACTAGTAGTATCAACATATAATTTGGAGCAAATTTGAGAAGTTCATAGTTGTTACAAGTTCGCAGTTGTTTTTGATAAGTTCACAGTATTTTTTACATTTGTTCCAATAAAAATTAAGAGAAGTTCACAGTTGTTTTAGCTAAATTTATAATTTATGCATGAAAATGACTATTATTTACTTAATTTACATATTTTTTAGTTAAGTTCACAGTTGTTTTAGTTAAGTTCACATTTATTTTTAGTCTTTTATAGCCTTTGTTTTGCAATTTTATGAGATTATTTGACCTACTTGTTAAGTTCATTGTTGTTTTCTGTTAAGTTCACAGTTATTTTAGTCCTTTATAGCTTCTATTTTTGAAATTTTATGAGATTATTTGACCTATTTGTTATATTCACAGTTGTTTTTTGTTAAGTTCACAGTTGTTTTAGTCCTTTATGGCCTCTATTTTTGCAATTTTATGAGATTATTTGACCTAAGTTGTTTTTACTTAAGTTCACTGTTGTTTTTTGTTAAGTTCATAGTTGTTTTAGTCCTTTATGGCCTATTTTTGCAATTTTATGAGATTATTTGGCATATTTGTTATGTTCACAGTTGTTTTTACTTAAGTTCACTGTTGTTTTTTGTTAAGTTCACAGTTGTTTTAGTCCTTTATGATCTCTATTTTTGCAATTTTATGAAATTATTTGACATATTTGTTATGTTCACAGTTGTTTTTACTTAAGTTCATTGTTATTTTTTGTTAAGTTGATAGTTGTTTTAGTCATTTATGGCCTCAAATTTTGCAATTTTATGAGATTATTTGACATATTTGTTATGTTCACAGTTATTTTACTTAAGTTCATAGTTGTTTTTAGTCTTTTATGACACTATTTTTGCTTTTTTATGAAAACCTCCAATGATGATTCAAAATTGAAAATAGGAGATATGTGTAATCATTAGTGTTTCTCTCTCTAGAAATCAAAGAAGATGAGAAATTTCAACTTTGAAATTGGTCTTTGTGCTAGAAACATGAATCACTAAGTGATTATTGTTCTTTTAATTTTATCAAGAAAGAAAATAGGGAATGAAAGATGGATATTTCTCTCACTAGAAATCAAAGGGGAGAAATTATGTACTGGAACGTTCAATTATAAAATCCCCACACACTACATTTCTAGCTCCGCCACTGTACTAAGTTAAGTGAAATTGAGTTGTTATTAGAGGGTACACTTGTGCAATTGCAATCCCCATAATCAGTGCAGCAACAAATTCCATCTAGTAAAGTTCAATTATAAAATCCCCCCACACTACAATTGCTAACTAAAACTATATAATTGAAAACAACGATTTCCAGTTCATTTCCATAAATTAAAAACAATAACAGCAATTATATTTATAATCGGCAAACGAATTCCATTTCAATAGACAATATTTTAGGGCTTCTTTTTCTGATTCCAAGAGATAGATGAAGTCAAAAGAGAGAGAGATGATTACCAAGGCAAGAGGAGGAGGAGGGAGAGTGGTGACTTCGGAGTCGTGGAGATGAATCTGCTGCACCTTCCCAAACGTATTTTTGAGCTTCTGTCCCTTTTTCCATCTCCGTTTTGTACTGATTTATACTTACATTATGCGTGTGCAGTTACACAGTGAAAGAGAAAGGGAGAGAGAATATCGAATGATCCCCGCCGGGAGTTGAAACTCGTTTGAGCAAAAGTGAATTTACCCATGAACCATGAATAAGACGACGAGTTCCTCTCCCCATCTTTGGTCGTGACATTGACTCGAAAATGGTGATTGCGATTAGGGATCAGATCTCTCAGTGCTACGGTCGCCGTTCTACTACCGGTTGAATTCGAACGGTCCATAGGCATTTTAGGGAGAGGATAATACAAAATGGCGTCGATTGAGTTGTGATTTTAAAGAAGAAATACAGAGGAAAGTGAGGGTCATCGGAGTTGGAAAGGGAAGAGTCGCCGGAGGGGAGTGAAGGGGTCGCCGGAGGGGAGGGAAGGGTCGCCGAAAGGGAAGGGGAAGGGTTGGTAGAGAGAGAAAGTGAGAGAAGAGAGAGAGAGAGAGGGGGGGTTAGTTTTATATTTTTGGGTAGGAAGGACTAGGTGGAATTTTGATTATGAAGCCGGATTAGTTGGTTAAATTTCAAAATTCATGTCTTAATTGGTCGTTTGACTTAGGATGGAGGATCCACCAGTAATTTCCCCCTCCTTGAATACATTGTTTCATGTCGACCCCTTCACGCGAAGTAGGTAGATTTATGATCGTTATGTATTACTCTGTCAATCTAAAAAATAGGTTTAATTTTTTGTGAAAGTGTAATTATTTTATTTGCTACTATATGTGTACTGATCGTCGTTCAATTTACTGCTCCTAAATCTTGTTGTTGATTGGATTGCGTATTTATCTAGAGAAAGTCATTAGGGATTTAGGGAATATTTGGTTATATTAGTAAAATGAATTAATCTATGATTTAAAAATGAAGGAAAAACCTACTGATTTTTGTTAAATTTTCATGCTTGGGATGATCCATTGCAGAGTCTCTTTACAAATTCCCATTCATGGGTTATAAAGACTACTATTTCTATTTATGGGGTGATCGGGGAGATCATCAAAAGCCTTTTCTATTCAATATTATGGCTGATATCTTGAGTAGGTTGTTGTGTGGGAGGAGGATGTTGGGTAATAGGGGTGTAAGATCGTTAAGGACATTGTCATGTTTTCCTATCTTCACTTTGCTAACAATATGATTTGTGTCTCTAGCAGAGTGTCTGAAATTTCAAGATTGCTTTAGCGATTCTTCAGATATTTGAGAGCACAATTGGGCTTGCTATTAATTTGGCAAAGTGTGTCATTGTAGCTTAATGTGGGGTTTAAGGTGAGTTCTAGTTATACTCCTTTCATGAGTTACTCATGTCTACTCCAAGCACTTCAACACACCCAACTTTCTTGGATTGCTTGCAGTAAAGGTGATTTTGTTTTAAAAGAATATTTGTTTTTAAGAATAAGTTGGCTACCAAAAGGGCGCACCAATTTCTGTCCATTATTGTTGGGTTTAATTAGCAATTACTTCGGGTTACTTAATGTTTGGTGTGTGTTTAATTGAGAAATTGGTGGCATGAACAACGTTCTCTACATGCTATACACTTTGACAGTATAAAACTTATCCATCAATCTCTATCTTGCCTATATTCTCTATATTGATGTATTTTTAGGGATTATGAGAACTTGATTTTTATTTATATCGTAATATTGTTTTTATGTTTCATTTCTATCCAGGGGAGAGGAAACACTTACTATTAGCGCACCCTTAGATAAACCCTGCTTTCTTGGATTGCTCGCAATAAAGGTGATTTTGTTAAAGAATACTCCCTCCGTCCCATAAAACCTTACCCATTTTGCTATTTTGGACGTCCGACAAAGGAATTTTTTTAAAACTTCTTTATTCATGGGACACACTTGTCATACTCACAACAACTATTCACTTACTATTCTCTACCCCACTTTATCTCTTCTACCCACTCACAACTCCTACTTTAATAACATTATATATATTCGCTCCTTATTTTCCGTTCTCAACAGTAAACGAGTAAGGTAATGTGGGACCGAGGGAGTATTTGTTTTTAAGAATAAGTTGGCTACCAAAATTCCTCAGTCCATTATTATGCAAACCCCTTGCAATATAAGTGAAGAAATAAGACTTTTTTTTCATTTATGTAATTTTAGTTCTTTATTTAATCTCATCATTACTCGAAAATTATTTGCTTTGCATCATGGCTGATGATATAGTTGGTTTCCATGTCAATACACATATTCCGGTCGTTATTAGATCTCAAATGCATTATGAAGTTACTGGAGATCCAATCTATAAGGTGGTGCAAGTGAAAATTGGTATCTCTATAGCCCTTTTTCACCAAATTTACAAATTTCATCAAGTTTCAATTCGGATAGCATAACTTTTGCCCTGTTATATGGTTTGCCAGGAGATTGGAACGTTCTTTATGGATGTTTTCAACTCATCTCATACCTATGCAACATGAGGGGCATCAATTCACGAGTTCCGGTAAAAGCATTTCTAAGCTTATACAACCATTTCATAGAAACCTTTGGTCAATATAGAGATATTTGGATCCTGAAATTAAAACATCCTTGCTCTCATTATTAGTCAAGAATATATTTATTCTCCCCCCTCCCCACCTGAAATGAGTGTCCACTTGTGTTCATGATAACTTCTAAATCTGGCAATAGTCCAATGGTATCTTCTTGAGCTTAAGGCAAGCGAACACCATAGAATATATTGTCCTATTATGCGGATACCTGGAGCAATAAGCCGCCAGCTAAAAGTCCTCTGCTAGATGCCATGATTCCAAGACTGAAACGGCTGCATCGAAGCAATGCAACCACATCTATTTGAAAGTAAGTCACACAATTGTACATCTACAGTAAATATGTCATCTACATGGTAAAGCTAATTAGCTTGAGGACATGATATGCAGCAAGAAGTGTGACCTGGATTGTTCCATTGACTTGCAATTGAGAAGTGAAGTAATCTGGTGAACTGCAAAGTAACTTGTAAAATAGTTCCCTCTTAGTCACTTTCTTCTCCAGAACCAATATCTGGTAACACATCTCCATAACCTTCCACACTGGTTGAGACACACACACACACACGATAGAGAGAGAGAGATGAGACAATGAACTTTGCAAACTGTGTGCGTGTTTATTGATAATCGAAGTCTATTCCAAATGAGAACAAAAGATTACTACCTCTAATGAAGGCTTTAGCTGTGTCCTCTCTCATTAAAGACCTTTTGGAAAACGAATGAGAGAAAGATCCACGAAACTTCAGTCAGCAATCCTTGATTGACTCTACTATTGCTCGCCTTTCTAATAACCTATTCCATTCATGATGCAAATTTGCAAGAAAGTTCAGAATCATGATTTTACACTTATAGTAGTAAGTATACAACAATCTTCATGACCATGAAGTTAGAGACGAAACACAATAATGAGTTTAAAAAAACATTTATAATGATATAAGATAATAAAAATAGAGTCGTATGATCCACATTCATACAGAATTCCACCCAGTTCTGTTCACAATCATCTGTTAACTCTTGACATTTTCAACTTGCAACCACAAACTATCATACTTAGAGAACTCCTATATTCTACCTTGGACACAGCATTTTTCATGATAAATTATTAGCTCACTTGGACTTGAAATAAATTAATAACAGTTGTTTATACGATCTGTCAAATGGACATGTAGCAGTCAGACTTGCACAAAAACCACCAAAATTCTGCTAACGGTCCTTTATTAACTATTAGCTCCCCATACTAAACTAAAGCTGCAGATTACAAGTAGACATGAATCTACCCATTCAGACATTTTAACAAACAGTTGAACTACAACTAATGACCAAATTGAACCAAATCAGGATTTGCAATACATTTCAATTTAGCTTCTTCTACTACTACTTATATCACCAGCATATACAAATCAGGATTTGCAATACATTTCAATTTAGCTTCTTCTACTACTTCCATATTATTCTGATCCTCAGGCAATATATATCAAAGTCAATGTCTCTCATATCTCCCAAAACAAAACCACAAAAATCCAAACAGCAATTAAACATAGTTCATTTTCAAATGAGCAGAAAATGTGACTAATATTTGGAAAGAGGGAAAAAAAATTAGAATAATAGAGTCTATTTGATGGCTGTAACAATTATGAAATAATTATATGATGAAAAAACAATGGAAGAAGTAAAATTCATACCTTTAGCTGGAGCCTGCAAAACCCTAAAGCCCTAATAAAAATCTACCTAAATTCCTGCAAAAACGAAAATATTGGGAGAGGAATTCGATTAGCAATTAAAAATTAATTGAAGCAAGTCAAATATCTAATCAGCCGCAGTCAATGTACCGGAGGACGACGGAGAGAGCAAACCTAATGAACTGCCGTCTAGGGATTCAAATGAGGGGAGAATATCAGAAAAACAACTCTTAAGGATGGAGGCAGTGAATAACGAAGCCCTTATCCCTTCACGACCTTGATTACAAAGAGAGAGAAGATAGAGGGAGCGGCGGTGACCGTGGAAGAAGAGGAGGGATAACAACCATGGCAGCAGAGGGCGGGGATGTGTTTGGGGAAGAGGGAGTGACGCTGGAGAAAGAGGAGAGAGAGAGAAGAGAGAGAGAGAGAGAGAGGAGAGAGAATGGCGAAGAAGGGTTGCAATGACGAAGAAAGGAAGTAGAGAGAGAGACAAGAAGATGAGCGGTCAAAAAGGTTTGGCTTATTAGAATATCAAAATACCACTCTATGGTATTGTAATTACAAATATGATTTGGCATGAAATTACTTGACTGCCCTTATTTTAAGCGGGAAAACTGCTCTTGCACTTGCCTCATTATATAGTTATAGACTTGACTGCCCTTATTTTAAGCGGGAAAACTGCTCAAGCACTTGCCTCATTAAATAGTTATAGATAGATAAATCCAGAAAGCATATTATCATACCAGTACAAACAAGATTTCGGCATGCACCGTTATGGAAATCATGAAATACTCTGTTACAGTGATCTTGAAGCATCTCTGCGTGAATATAGAAGCAAGAATAACCGAGCTCTGTTATTTTCTTAGCCAGCAGCTCCACCCGATTAACGGAATTGCAGAAAATGATTGATTGATTGATTTGAAGCTAAAAAAATAAATCGATGTTAGTCCAGATCTACAGAAAAGGCAAATCTAGAGATAAAATTCATGATGATAGATCTAATCTTTGAGAAAAGAGTGTTAAGGCAGTGCACTTTCTGTGTTTCTTCTACAAAGGCATAGAACTGAGTTATACCCTTTAGTGTGAGTTCATCCATTAGGTTTATAACATAGGGCTTCTGCAAATATCTACCTTTAAAGTCCTTAACTGTCACCGGAAATGTGGCTGAAAACATTAAAGTTTGACGAGTCGGAGGCATAAACTGAATCAACTGCTCAATTGAAGGTTAGAACTCGGGTGACAGAAGCTTATCAGCCTGCAATATTAGTAGGGCATGCCATCAAGGTTTCTATACTTTCAATGTTAAGAAAAAGTAAATCAAGAGCAAGATCAGACGCCATTTGCTACAATCACAAAGCCCATCTAATTAAAATGAAGTTCATTAATATGGAAAATACACGTAACATATACTCCCTCCGTCCCACCGATCTTAAGAAAAGTTTCTATTTTGGGCGTCCCGCTAATCTTAAGAAATCCCAAAATAGAAAGTTTTTATTATTTTTATACTCTTTCTACCCCACTCATTCTCTCTCCTACTTTACTTTTACACTCACAACATTCTCTCTCCTAACTATTCATCCCACTCATTCTCTCTCCTATTTAATTTTTCACACTCACAACACTTCTTCCACTCATTCTCTCTCCTAATACTATAATAATATTCCTTAATTCCCATGCCATTTTACTTTTTCTCAAGCTCGCTGGGACGGAGGGAGTATAGTGATGGTTGCAGGCTATACCTCATCCATAACAAGCATTGCACAATCTTTCAAATTGCAAATGCCCTTCTTTGAAAGATCCAGTATTCTTCCAGGAGTGCCAACAAGTAAATGGACAGGCTGATATAGACGCATTATATATGTCATCTTTCAAGCTTGTCCCACAGGTGGTAACCATGACTTGGATCTGTAGATGCTTTCCAAGTTCCTTACAAACTTGTGACGTTTGGAGAGCCAACTCTCGAGTTGGTACAAGTATAACATTGTTATCTTGATCAATTTTTTCCAATGCAGGTATACATAAGGCATCTGTTTTTCCTGTCCCATTTTTAGCTCTCGCGAGAATATCACTTCCTGTGAGAGCAATCGGAAAAAGTAGAGCAAAATTTAATGCAATAAAGAATGTGATGCTTAGTTTTATTTTTTTTCAAACATATAAGGAAAAAAGATGGATTCAACAATAATAAAATGCATCCAAGAAAGGAGTGTGTTATAAAAAAAAAAAAAAAAGAAAAGAAAAGGAAATTACGTAACACGTGAATACAACCACAACGACCAGAACTAATATACCCAAATGATGTGAGAGATGATCCAGCAGCTAGCAGCTTTCTGGCAACAAAAACGCAAAAAACAGCAACAGGAGCAGCTATATGGAACATCGTTAGAAAAAGAGAACTTGCATCCGGCCACAAATATAAAGATACTAGTAAAAGCCCGTGTCCGAGGACACGTGTTTATTTTTTTTTTTAATTAATTTTTTTTTTAAAGGGCAAAATGGGAAAGAGACAATTTAGTGAGGGCAAAATGAGAAATTGACATTTGGTACTGTTCATAATACTGTTCACCCATGGTGTGATTTATACTATAGATAAAAGAAAAAAATTAAAATAAAATAAATAAAAAAAGAAAACTTACAAAAAATGAAGAAAATGAAAAAATCCTCAAAAGGGAGAGAAGCCTCCCTCTTGTCTACCAAATAAAACTTAACCCTAAAAATGATAACATCAACCATTTATATTAATGTGGAAGAGATTGATTAAGGCTTTGGTGATTAAGGTCCAGAAAATGGAGTAAGGCCCAATCAATTAAACAAAAACAAAGGAGGCCCAATTCAGCCTACTGGAAAATGCCTAGGCGCTGGAACTTGGCTTGGAGCGTTGACTTGGGAAAGGCTGCCTTGGGCATTGACTTGGGAGAAGGGCGGGCGCAGCAAGAGGCCGAATGACTTGGGAGATCACTTTTGTTGACTGGCTGGCCAAATTCTGCTTTCTTCGATAATTCCTAGGCGCTGGAAAATGCCTAGGAATTATCAGATTACTTGGGTGAAAATCTTGCACATCCTTTTCTCCCTCCCTCCCTCCCTCTCTCTCTCTCTCTCTCTCTCTCTCTCTCTCTCTCTCTCTCTCTAAACCATTGAATTTTTTGATCACAATATCTAAACTTCCTCACTAAGAAAACGCGTCTCTCTCTTTCTCAAAGTTGAAAGTAAACGTTTAAGTCAATGAGAGTAATACCTATAGACTCCTTCTTCCCCCAGTTCACACTCACTTTGAAGATTGAATCTAAAGGCAGAAGAGTTTCCTTCCCTTCCCTTCCTATCTTCAACTTACCACCGGTGGATCTGCTACAACATTACACTACTATCTACTAACTGTATGTATATTTTCATGTTTTGCTCTTCCCAAATTCATCGACTATCAGTTTTCAATTTAGATCATCTAAAACAAAGTTTATTTTTTTTGTTTCTTTTACTGTGTTTTATGATGATTCCCTAATCTATAAGCATGTTCCCCATCTCTTCTTTCTATAAGAATTGAAATTTTAGTTTCTATGTACTCCCTCCGTCCCGCTACAAATCACACAGTTACTGTTTGCACGCGAATTAAGGAGAAAATTAGTGGAGTAAGTGTTGTGAGTATGAAAAGTGAGGTAGGAGAGAGAAAGTGTGGTAGGAAATAGTGATTTGATTGGTGTTGTGAGTATATTTTCATGTTAATTGCTCTTCCCAATTTAATCTTTCTATTTCTATAGGAATTGAAATTTTAGTTTCTATATATATATATTCAAACACTACATATATAGAACATCAATCTGGAAAAACCTTGTAAGAATCTTTTATGGGGGTCATTTGCATCTCATAGGCTGCCTTGTTTTGGATCTAATTCAAATCCTTATTTCCATCCATGGTCTTCCAACTTTAAACTATCTCTCCTTATCAAAGCTTTTTGGATCATCAGATTACTTGGGTGAAGAAAATCTTGAGTAAGGGCATAAGAATCAAACATGTCAACCTCCTCCTCATCAAAAAGATGCTGCCAGTTTTCACTCGAGGAGATCAACGCTGTCACAAATCAGTTTGAGAAAAAGCTCCTTGGAAAAGGAGGAGAAGCAATGGTCTATTTCGCTGAGATCTATATCGGCTCAAAGAAAACTCCTGTTGCTGTGAAATACTTGAATGCTCCAAAAACCAAGAAAGACACCACTAAGGAGTTTGAAAGTGAGATCCAGACGTTAGCCAAGATTCAACACCCCAACATTGTCTCTCTGATTGGCTACTGCAACGACTCAACATCTGCCTTGATGTTGCACGCGGGTTGCAACACCTTCATAGTGAGACCAATGAATTTCCCAAAGGAATAATCCATCGCGATGTGAAGCCGGGGAATATTCTTGTGGGTGAGAATTGGGTTGGTAAGCTTTCTGACTTTGGGATGCTTAAGTTGTCCAATGCTGGCCAAGTCAAATCCTCGATGGTCCCTTATCGTAAAGGCACTGCTGGGTATTACGCGCCCGAATATCTCGATTTTGGTCGTGTAACAAGGAAAATTGATGTTTATGCCTTCGGCGTTGTATTATTCCAAGTGTTATGCGAGAAAATGCCTTGGGATAGGGAGGATGAGAGCTACTACTTCGATGAAAATGAAGATTTAGGAATTTGGGCCCAGAAAAACGTTGATGATCAAATCCGACGGGAGATGTCGGGAGATTCCTTTACTTTATTTACTGATATTATAGGGAGAAGCTTGCAAGGGAACCCAGGCAAACGGCCTACTATGGAGAAGGTGGTGCTGGATCTAGAGAAGGTACTGCTAGAATGCCAAGAATCCGAAAACCAACCAAAGCAACTTGATGACACTGAAGAGGTATAAATATAAAGGTCCTCTTTTATTCCTTCCACTTCTCTTATTCACTCTCTAATGCGCTATTATATTGTCTATGAAGACCTACTTGCAACCAAGCCCAAGCAAACGGCCTACAATTGATGATGTGGTGCTGAATCTCAGGTATGTGATCATTGCAATCATCATAATTTTCATTCAATTCACACTTTTAATTGGCTTAAACAATGCATGTGATTGGTACAGAAGAAGCAGCCAGTTTTCAATCAAGGAGATTGAAGCAGCCACAAATCGGTTTGATAGAAGAAAGATCATTGGCCATGATAATGAATTATCAACGGTGTATTTCGCTGGGATCTATATTGACTCAAAAATAACTCCGGTTGCTGTGAGACTCTTGGGTGTCAACCCTCAAAAGTTTGAAAGAGAGATCCACACCTTGTCCAAGATTCAACACCCCAACCTTGTCTCTCTGATCGGCTACTGCAACGAATTCGGTTATCAGATACTTGTTTATGAATACATGGCAAAGGGATGCCTATCTCGTTATTTGGAAAAAGGAAGTTGTATTTCTTTCTCTTGGCTTGAACGACTCAACGTCTGCCTTGGTGCTGCACGCGGGTTGCAACACCTTCATACCGAGACCGATGAATTTCCGAAAGGAAAAGTTCATTGTGGCGTGAATCCGAGAAATATTTTTGTGGGTGAGAATTGGGTTGGTAAGCTTTCTGACTTCGAGATGCTTTCCATTGTTGGCCAAGACATAACCATGTTTCCAACTAGACCTTACGGCACGGATGAGTATTATGCGCCAGAGTATCTGATGTTAGGACGTGTAACGAGGAAAACAGATGTATATGCCTTCGGTATTGTGTTATTCCAAGTGTTATGCAGGAAATTGCCTCAGGGTCTGATGTATGAAAGCTACTACGGGATGGATTTAGGAATTTTGGCCCAGAGAAACGTTGATTCTCAAATCCGAGAGGAGATGTCGGAAAAATCCTTAACTTTATTTACTGATATTGTATGGAGAAGCTTGCAAAAGAACCCAGGCGAACGGCCTAGTATGAATGACGTGGTGCTGAATATTCAGAAGGCAATAGAATGGCAAGAATATGAAAACCTAGCAAAGCAAGTTGAAAAGGTATGTAGATGCCCTCAATCCTTCCACTTCTCATATATTTTTTATTTTTTGATAAGGAAGCTAAATTTAATATGGAATATTATATCAATGTCCATAATCGTTCCAAATCACCTTGGATCATGACCAGAATATGATTGTAATAATACAATCAAGCAGTTGATAGTATTGTACTCATATTGCTGGAGGATTAGGATCAAAATATGAAGGTTTTCGGCCCCTTGTTTTAAACAATTTGTGCTTGCTCTTCAGGAATATGATCAGACAAACCCAAGTTCAAGCAACAACATTGAAAAAGTGAGATGGATCTGGAACAAGATGTCAAATTTGCAAAAGTGAGATGGATCAGGAATATGATCCATTCCTTCTCTCTATCTGATTTTTGTTATAAAGGATCACAACATTAGCAACAACATCTTAAGGTTTTTGTAACTGCTAAATAAAAAATCTGTTTTTTATTCATTAAACATCTTATTCCGCAACCAACATTTCATACTTAATGTTACCAAACACACCCTAAGCCATTATGGACATTCATTGAATCATTTTGGGACGTAGGTAATAAAAACTGTTGGAAATGGATAACTCAAGTTACAAAATAAATTGTTGGATAAAGAATATAATGGAGGAGGTGGAGTATTTTATTCAACTCTCTTATGATACTTTGATACTCGGATGGTTACAAAATGGCCTACTACATGAGTATTTATATTATTCTATGGGCATGCATCTAAGCTAATTACATGAACCATAATTAAAAGTATTCATCCTAATTAATCTAGTAAGTAAATGCATAATACCAAAGGACACATTCCTCTATTCATGCATAGAATCTCCTGAACTATTCTAGAAACAACAAGTTGAATCTAGATTATTTTATTTCAACATCCCCCCTTAAACTAGATTCATCACACCAAGAGATGTACGTGGCTTCCGAAACACCTCGAACGACAAAGGCTCGGTAAAAATATCAGCAACTTGATCTTGGGACTTCACATACTCCAGCTCAACCTCCTTTTTGGTGATACAATCTCTAACAAAATGATACTCCCTCCGTCCCACCTCAATTGGTCCATTGAGGTGGGACACGGTTTTTAAGAAAAATTATTAAAGTGGGTAGAAATTAGAGGAGAGAAAATGTAAAAGTTAAATGTGTGGTAGAGAATAGGAGAGAGAATGTAAAAGTTAAAAATATTTAATAGGAGAGAGAATGAGTGGGAGGAATAGTAAGTTAAAGTGGGTATAATGAATGGTTTTTTTGTAAATATATGGAGATGATAAGGGTATTAATATAGGAAAAACTTTCCATTTAAGGAATGGACCAATTGAGGTGGGACGTCCCAAAAAGGAAAGTGGACCAATTGAGGTGGGACGGAGGTAGTACTTTGTATCAATATGCAATTGCTCCTTTCATGAAACACCGGGTTCTTCGCCAATGCAATTGCGGATTTGTTATCAACACATATCTTTGTTGGACCTTCTTGTGGTAAGTGAAGCTCTTTCAATAAGCTTCTCAACCAAATAGCATAACAAACACAAGAAGTAATCACCTTTTGAGAACTAATCTCGAGAATGCATATTTTTTTTTTGTTTGAACCACCGGTATTCAAACTTCACATAGAATGTCGACTAATCTGTTTCGAGATAGATTGGACCACAAAAACGAGAAAGCTCTCATTATTAGTCAAGAATATATGTTCCTTCTTTTTCAGAGGAAAACCTGAACTTTTGTGCTGTATCCTAATGTAGGTTTGTGTCTTGCGCTTCGTTTAGTTGGAAAAGTGGATTTTACGTTCTTATATGAGAAAGAAAATTTCAAGAAAACTGCATGTTCTTCTTTGTTTATTGGTTGCTGTGTTCATTTATTCTTGGTTCTTTCAGAAAATGCATTAATGTAAGGATTTTGCTCATCTTGTGGCTTGTGGTATTCATGTTCCTATCTTATCAGGTTAAAAATCTCTTAGCTGTTGATCCAGAAGATGGAACTTTCTCTCAGAAAATTGCTTCTAAGAAAAAATTCCCGGTAAGGAATAAATATAGGTTGAACTCTATGGTAAATAAAGAAGGAAATTTAGTTAAAACAATCGTCATATATATTCCTTGCATCAAAACACTCTTTAAAACATGTATAATCGCATGGGTCTGAACTATTCAAAACATGACAGATGCTGCTTGAACATATCTTTATCCTGATCTACAAGATGATTTTTATTATCCCCCCTCCCCACCTGAAATGAGTGTTTGTGTTCATGATAACTTCTAAATCTAGCATTTCCCATCTTCGTTTATGTTGAAGTTATAATAACTAATGTTGTGTACAGGAAATGTATTAAAAATTTGTAATATTATTTCATTAACATTATCATCAATTTATGGAAAATTATTGTCTTAACAATTAGTACTATTTTATCTTTATGTATAATTTCATACATAGATAATTTCTTAAAATTTTAACTTTCTTTGAAATAGTTTTTTATCCGTGCGTTTAACGCACGGATGTATCACCGGTGGGTTAAAAAGCAACATCCTCCATTCCTTCTAAGACTACCCACATTGGTGACTTTCCAATGTGGGTCGACCCAAAAAAAAAAAAATAGAGAAAGTCAAGAAATGCCATGACCTTGGGCGGCCAGGTTGGCCCTGGTTGGGTCACATTTTTTTTTTGATTTTGTACACATGTCACCCTTTCATTGGGTTTCATTGGGTGACATGTGTTTATATAAATACTCCCTCCGTCCCAAACCTATGTGCACATTTTGCCATTTTTGGCATCCCAAACCTACGTGCACATTTCCTAAAATAGCAAAGAATCTTTACTATTCCCTTCACTCATTCTCTCTCCTATTTTACTTTTATACTCACAACACCAATCAACTTTATTATTCCATCCACTCATTCTCTCTCCTATTTTACTTTTACACTCACAACACTTTCTCCATTATCCACTTTCCTTAATCTACGCTCAAAACACCAAATGTGCACGTAGGTTTGGGATGGAGGGAGTATATTTTTAAAATTAATATATTTTATATAATTATATAAAATAAAAATAAAAAAAATATCAAAATTCATTTTTTTTTATAATTGTATGGGTAATTATTTTTAATAATTGTACGGGTAATTTTAAAAATATTATTAATAATACATTATTTAAAAAAATAAAATGATAAGTATTTTCGGTAAGTTGAAGTAAAGAAAAACAAACATTTTATTAAAAGGTTGGGTTGGGTCACTGATGGGAGTATAAATTATAATCCCTCCGTCTCATTTGAAGTTTCACCTTTTACTCAAATGGGTGTCCCATTAGAATCTTCATCTTTCCTAAAATGGTAAAAAATATGGATCTCACTTGTCAACTCCACTCACTCCTTCCTCTCAAAGCATCAGCAGTGGTGCCCAAAGTGTTTGGCCTTGGC
The DNA here is from genome assembly GCA_022495995.1 of Adenophora triphylla var. japonica. Lineage (NCBI taxonomy): Eukaryota > Viridiplantae > Streptophyta > Magnoliopsida > Asterales > Campanulaceae > Adenophora > Adenophora triphylla. Next base: position 118,881 of record JAFEMH010005376.1, read on the forward strand.
TGAGGTGGAGCAAGTGACAGCCTACAACGGTGACCAAAGGAGTGGGCATGAATGCCCAAGAAATTTTTTGGCCTGCCAAATGACCAAGGTAATCAAAATTATTTTGTCCTTCCTCATCAAAATATTAATATTAATATTAATATTAATAATATTAATATTAATATATTAATATTATTAATATTAAAATTAAAATTAATATTAATATTAATAATATTAATATATTAATATTGATATTAATTATCAATATTAATATATTAATATTAATAAAATTATTTAATTAATAATTAAAATATACTCCCTCCGTCCCACCTTAGTGTAGACTTCTTTCCTTTTTCGTCCGTCCCACCTTAGTGTAGACTGCCAAAATTAGAAAGTTTTTTATTATTTTTTATTTTCCCTACCCCACCCACTCATTCTCTCTCTTCATTTTCCACCATACAATTTCACTACTAGAAATCACATTTTTGGCGACCAATCTAAGGAGACCAAAAAAAATTGGTCGCCTAAACAATCTTTAGGCAACCAAAACAAAGCCTAGTCGCCAGAAGTTACTCTTTCGCTACCACTTTTGGGCGACCAACATTTTTGTCGCCTTAACACGCTTTACTCGATTAATCGTCGCCTAAAAAAGTTTTTTGGCGACCAAAACTTTGGCGACAAATATCATGATCGCCATACATACACAATGGCGACAAAATCTTTCGCGACCATTCATTAGTCACCTTACATTGTCTTAGGCGACAAACGAAAACTTTCGTCACCTTAGGAAAAACTTTAGGCGACCAAATAAAATATTTGTCACCTTAACATATTTTAGGCGACAATTCGCATGCGGTCGCCTCAAAACAACAGAGTAAGGCGACTATTTGTCTCTTGGTCGCCTCAAACCGGGTTTAGGCGACAATATCTTGTGTTTTGGTCGCCTAAAACAGCAGAATTTAGGCGACAAACATAATTTTGGTCGCCAAAAAAATTGTTTGGGCGACTATCAACACTTTTAGTCACCCCAAAAAAATTATTTGGCGACATACGAAAATATTTGTCGCCTCAAGAAGAGTTTAGGCGACAACCAACATTTTTGGTCGCCCAAAAAAATGTTTAGGCGACTATTATGACTTTTGGTCGCCTTAGGTGTCCCACTACCACCATCCCTACCACCACTAACACCACTACTACCACTACAACCACTACTACCACTACCACCACTACCACCACCACTACTACAACAACTACTACCACTACTACTACCACCACTACCACCACTACTACTACCACCACTACTATCACCACTACCACCACTTTTACTACCACCACTACTATCATTACCACCACTACCACCACTACTACTAACACCACTACCACCACTACTACTACCACTACCACCACTACTACCACCCACTACTACCACCACTACTACCACCACTATCACCACTACTACTACCACCACTACTACCACCACTACTACCACCACTACTACCACTACTACTACCACCACTACTACCACTATCACTACTACCACCACTACTACTACCACCACTACTATCACTACTACTACTACTACTACCACTAAAACCACTACTACCGCTACTACCGCTACTACCACTACCACCACTACACCACTACCACCACCACTACTACCACAACTACTACCACTACCACTACTACTACCACTACCACCACCACCACTGCCACCACTACTACTACTACCACCACTACTATCACCACCACCACTACTACCACTACCACTACCACCACCACCGCCACCACTACTACTACCACCACTACTACCACTACCACCACTACTACCACTACCACTACCACCACCACTGCCACCACTACTACTACCACCACTACTACCACTACCACAACTTCCACTACTACCACTACACCACTACCACCACCACTACCACCATCACTACTACAACCACTACTACCACTACCACCACTATTACCACTACCACTACTACTACCACCACTACTACCACTAGCACTACTACCACCACTACCACCACTACTACTTCCACCACTACCACCACTACTACCACTACCACCACTACTACCACTACCACTACTACTACCATTACCACCACCACTACCACTACCACCACTACCACTACCACCACCACTGCCACCCCTACTACTACCACCACTACTACCACTACCACCACTACTACCACTACCACTACTACTACCACCACTTCTTTGGTCACAAGGTAAGTGGAGGCTTTTCCTTCCAAATCATGTCATTTGAACTTTTCACTTGTTGCATGCAGTAGCTATCTTTTAATATATGGCCCGATACTTGTTTTCTGGGAGAAAGAAAAAAGAAGGCGCTCAATGTTTGAGTATACAGCCTTAGCGGGGTCTGGAAAGGCTCCTTTTTTCTCTAGTTATTTGTGACTTCACCAAACAATGTCCTTCCACTTACTTTAGGAGGGGGGGTATTAGTGTTAGACATTAGATGTAGGTATTTTCTGCTGCTGGGTTTTTTTTTTTTTTTTTAGGGGGGACATTGAGGAATATCACAAACTCCCTCCGTCCCACTAAAAGTTACACTTTTACTCTTTGGGTATCCCACTAAAAATTACACTATCCTAGAATGGAAATGTTTGGGACCCACTTGCATACACCAACTATCTACTTACTATTCCCTACCCTACCCCACCCCACCCCACCCCACCCCACCTTCTCTCCCCTAGCACACTTTTCATCTATGATGCTCGGACTCGGGTACGGATCCAAGTGTCGGATACTTTAATCTCAAAATTAAGGACTCGGGGGCATGGATTAGAAGGATCCGAATTTTGAATATGGACTCGGCATATAAAAAGAATAATCCAACTACTAGATTTCAAATCTAAAAAAATAATCCAACTATTAAGTTTCATTTAAAAAAAATCCAACTAAATAGCATAACTCACAGAGATGTTAATAGGGTCGAGAACCTCAGGTCCGGACAAGTCAATGTTAAACTAGACTGTATCATTCTTGGCATTCTTCAAAGTCATAGTGTCTCTCATGTAACATTGAAAAGTTTTGGTATCTGCAGGATTGCCGACAAGTCACAAGTCTATACTCCCTCCGTCCCACTATACTTGACACTTCTTTCCATTTTGGGCCGTCCCACTATACTTGACACCTTCCAAAAATAACCTAGTTTTTATATTTTTATATTAGATGGACCCCACCACTAATTCTCTCTCTTCATTTTCCACCACTCAATTTATTCAACCAACACCACTATTTACCCCACTCATTCTCTCTCTTCATTTTCTACCACACATTTTCTTTATTTAATTGTTTCTTCTTAGTTCCCGTGCCCACCCCAAGGGTGTCAAGTATAGTGGGACGGAGGGAGTACTCAACATGCATATATGAGACCTCTCGGAGTAGGTCTGTTCCCTGCCCTTTCCGTAGTTATCAATGTTTTGTTTTTCTTTCTATTTCCCTTTTTATCCTTATGCAAATGGATCATCTTAGTACTTGTTTCTTTGTTGATGCACATATTTTTTTCGACCAGGAGTCCCCCCCCCCCTTATTGTATAATGTACAAATCAACTAAGTTTCATTTTCGCTTGTCCTTCTATTCTAATCGATTATGTTTTAACTTGTAGGTACATGATGATCGGCTGTCTTAGCAACAAAATTATAACATCCAACATGGTGGAGGCTATTTTTTGTTTTGCATCATTTAATGGGTTGTAATATGTCGTTAGGGCACGAAACTTATGTTACTTATTATGTGTCTTTTGGGCACGAATCTTGTTAATGCATGTTACCTTTTATGTTAATTGAAACCCTTTTTTTATTGTCAATATTATAGTTTTATTATCAATTGATTTATTTATTATTAGTTAATTTCTATGCTTGTTGTAAAATTTAAATTATTAATATATTATATAATATATTATATATATATATATATATATTTTTAGGTGACCAGGTGTAAATAAATTTTGTCACCAAAAAATACTTTTAGGCGACCAGGCTTACTTTTTGTGGCCTTAGTTGGGTTACTTAGGAGATCAAAATAATTGTCACCAAAGATTAATTTTAGGCGACCAGGTATGATTTTTGTGGCCTTAATTTGGTTACTTAGGAGACCAAAATATTTTGTCACCAAAGAATACTTTTAGGCGACCATGTGTAAATTTTGTGGCCTAATTTAGTGACTTAGGAGACCAAAATACTTTGTCGCCAAAGAAAAATTTTAGGCGACCAACTTTAATTTTCGTCGCCTAAAAGATGAGGTGAAGAGGTTTGAATTCGTCGCCCAGGAAAAAGTTTAGGCGACCAACTTTAATTTTCGTCGCCTAAAACCTGAGGCCAAGAGGTTTGTGTGACCAAGCTTTGGCAACGAAGGTTTGTCGCCAGAGGTTTTTGGCGACGAATTTAAGGATAAGGCGACCAATTTTTTTTGTCGCCTAAAGTGTGATTTCCAGTAGTGTTTATTCAACCAACCTACTATTCACTCCACTCATTCTCTCTCTTCATTTTCTACCACACATTTTCATTATCTTAATAATATTCCTTAGTTATTGTGCCCACCACCTTAGTCTACACTAAGGTGGGACGGAGGGAGTATAGATTATTTATCATATATAATTTTTGTCACCATTGTTGGTAAAATAGGATGAAGTTATGGTTAATGATAACCGATGGCGTGGAGCTGATGTGGAGGAGAGAGAGTAACCATGACCCGATCACCATTGCGGATGGTCTCACATACTTAAATTGTGGACCCTACTTGTCATACCCACTAACTTTTCCTCCTCACACATTTAAATTAAGGGTCCTACTTGTCATATTCACTGACTTCTTTCCTTTCACAACCCTTCTCCCACTCTTTATTTTTCTTAATTTGTGTGCCCTCACCAAAATGGTGAAGCATCGAACGGAACGGAAGAAGTATAAGATTGAAGTAGTGTATATGAAAGTGAGAAAAATTAATAATATTTTATTTAATGTTGAGTTGGGTTGAGGTCATTACGAGGACTATGTACTATGAGGGTAGTCTAATACAGAACATATCAGCGGACGAATCAAATACATCTGATTACTATTTTGAACCAAATTATTGCCCATCCTTTTCGATCTCCCTCCCTCTCTCTCTCTCTCTCTCTCTCTCTCTCTCTCTAAACCTTTGAATTTTCTGATCACCATCTCTAAACTTCCCCACTAAGAAAACGCGTCTCTCTCTTTCTTCGCAATTTCTCATTTCCATTCCCCCAAAATGACCTTCACATTCAACAATTGATCATCAAACCCTTCACCCAAGTTACACCTCAATTCTTGAATTCTTGATACCAATATCCTGCTGTACGGAAAACCCAATGAGCTTCTTGAGGCCATCGGCGCTTTACCAGTTAGTAATCACATACTCATCTCTCCGGTGGATGCCATGTCAAAGTTGGGCGTTTTTCCGGTGGCCAGGTCTCGTTGGCCTTCTTCGCCTCTTGATTCGCCTCTTGATCGTTCTGCTCTTCTGGTCCATGTTTGCTCAAATGCACTTCATCTCTTCTTCTTCCATGTACCCAACTCTCCGACTCCGTGATCGAATCATCACTGAATGGGTATTGCTCAATTCTTCAAAATTCACACCTTTAATTTTCTTGTTTCTTTATGCATTTTGATTGTGTATTGAAAGTGTGATAGCATCACACTTAGCCAAGTCAAAAGGTTGACTTAATTATGTTTTGTTACTTTCTTTGTATTTAAAATTATGTAAATATTTTATATTTGATTTTTATTATTACTAACCTATTAACCGAAAATCTGTTATGTGTTTAGTATTGTTTTGGTTATTTTCTAGGACTCTCACATTGGATAAATGAAGGCTCCAAAGATAAGAAGACTGAAGATATGTGATCAAGCTCTTCTCCAATATTTATCCTTACCCGTTAGCTTAGAAGTCCTTGGTTATAAATACAAGACCCAAGGCTGATAACAATATACGATTTTACATACCCCGAAAGGCTGAAGATATATAGACTTTAAAGGAGTGTTTTTGTGAGAGTGTTCTTTGTTGATTTTGTTATTCTCTTAGTTAAGTTTTGTAATCGGTTCACAAGTGTTTTAATAAGAGAATTTTATTGTCTACAGCATATTGCTGTAGATAAGTGTTTAAATCCTTGTTTGTTTCTGCTTCTTTTTATTATTATTCCGCTGCTTTTTACTGTTGTGCTAGTACTGGTGCGATAGCATCAGGACTCACATCAGTCTTCTGTGTCTTCCTAGCCGCTCCATTTCTTTCAATTGGTATCAGAGCTTACACTCGACTTCACTGAGTGAGATCCAAGGAAGAGTGGTCATTATGGAAGGACACTTGAGTCAATACCGTCCCCCGGTTTTAGATGGAACTAACTATCCCATCTGGAAAGCTAAGATGCGTCTCTTCATCAAAGCAATTGATGAACGAGCATGGCTTAGCATTATTATTCCATGGTCCCCTCCTAAGGTTGAAATGAAAAATAAAGAAGAAGAGGGTGAAACCTCCGAAAAGGTGTATAAAATTAAACCTGAGGAAGAATGGACCACTGATGAGGTCACTAGTGCTAACTACAATTCCAAGGCTCTTGGTGCTATTTCAAGTCATGTGGATGAACACATGTTTAGACTTGTTTTAAATCAAAATATAGCAAAGAAAGCCTGGGATATATTGCAAGCTCACTGTGAGGGTGATGATAGTGTCAAAGCCACTAGGTTGAGAATTCTCATGACCAAGTTCGAAAACTTGAGGATGAATGAGTCTGAGGATATAAAAAGCTATTCTGCTAGAATAAGAGAAATTTCAAATGAATGTCTCTCACTAGGTGAGCCTATTTCTAATGCTAGATTAGTTTGCAAAATGTTAAGAACTGTCACAGATAAGTTCAACATTAAAATAGCTGCTATTGAAGAAGCAAATGATACTGCAACCATGGCTTTAGAAACTCTTGTGGGTAAGCTAACCATGTTTGAATTGAACATTTCTATTCAGCAACAACATAAAGCTGAAAGTGTTGCTCTTGCTTCTTCTCTTTCTAAAGCATCCTCAATTCCAAAAGAAATTGAGGAAATCTCAAATGAAATTGATATCTCAAATTTGGAAACTGAAGATGTTGCTCTTTTGACTAAAAAATTTACTTCTTTTCTCAAAAACAAAAGGGACACCAAATTTTCTTCCAGAAAACCAACTACTTTTGATAAACCAAAAGAGGATAATGAGAGTAATTTCAAGAAACCAACTAGTTTTTCTAAAAATAGATTTGAATCTGTTCAGTGTAGAGCCTGTAAAGGGTTTGGTCATTATGCAAATGAATGTGCCAATACTCTGAAGAAAAAGGGGATGAGCCTAAGTGCGACCCTTAGTGATAGTGAGGACGAAGATGAGTCGCTAAACTTAGCAATCATGGAAATCTCGCCTCCAAATCATGAACATCAATCTGATGTAGCTTCAGATGTTATCACATCTACCCTCACATCTTCTGAATCTTTTATAAACTGTTATACCTCCTCGCTGAATAAGAAGTCTGAAAATGAAGAAGAAGATGATGGAAACTATAACGAGCTACTGGATGCCTATGCTGAGCTATATGCCGATTGGGAAAAGCGTGTTGAAAAGATCGCTGTCTTTGAAAAGGTAACTGAAAAACTCTCTACTGAATTATCTAAAGTTAAAGATGAACTGAAGAATGCATCTACTGAAAATGATAATCAAAAGGATTCTATTGCCAAACTTGAGGTCATGCTCACTAAACGTGATATTGAACTTGAAAAAACCAAAACCGAACTCACAGAGGCCAAGAAAACTTTTGAAAAGCAGAATACTGGAAAGGAAACTCTTGATGAGATTCTTAAAGTGAGCAAGTTTTCAAAAACAGGTCTTGGTTTTGAATCAAATTTTTTGAGAGAGGGAGAAAGTAGTTCCTCAAAACCTAAAACTTTTTACAACCAAAAATCATCAACCAAAAAGAAAAGATTCGTGTGCCATTACTGCTTCTTACCAGGTCACATAAGACCTTTCTGTTACAAGAGGATTCGTGATCTGGGGAAAGATGTTCCTCAGATGAGTGAACGAATGCAGTCACATCACAACTCACATCGCCAAAAACCTGGTCAGTTCGTATGGGTTGAAAAGAAAAGCATGGAATGCAAAGTAGTGTTTACCTCTCTCAAGAGCAGCATTGCTAGCTCATGGTACTTTGATAGTGGGTGCTCAAGGCACATGACAGGTAATGCCGAATTTCTCACTGATTACGTCACTATCAAAGGTGGGAATGTAAATTATGGGGGAGGAGCACAAGGTAAGATTGTTGGAAAAGGTACTTTATGTGTAAATGACATGCCTAAACTGAAAAATGTCTATCATGTAGAAGGATTGAAAGCTAATTTGATTAGTATAAGTCAACTATGTGATGACAATTTACATGTCAATTTTGACAAACATGAATGTAAAGTGTTTGATAACACTAATAAATGTTTGTTCACCGGAGTAAGGTCTCAAGATAATTGTTACAAATTTGGTGACAACTTATCCTGCCTTAGCTCCAAAACAAATGAACTTGAACTGTGGCATCAAAAATTAGGACATGCTAGCTATAGGAAAATAGAAGAATTAGTTAGGTTTGATGCTGTTAAACACTTGCCCAAGCTCGACTTTAAACAATCTAGTGTGTGTGGTCCTTGTCAAAAGGGGAAGCAAACCAAAGCCTCTCATCCAAAAGTGGACCAAAGTTCCACGTTTGAAATTTTAGAATTAATACATACTGATCTTATGGGACCAATTGAGGTTGAAAGCTTAGGTAAAAAGAAATATTCATTTGTGTGTGTAGATGATTTCTCTAGGTATACTTGGGTGCTCTATTTAAAGGAAAAATCTGAAGCACTCGAAGTATTTAAAGTGTGGTATAAAAAGGTGAAAAACTTGTATGGTAAGAAAGTTATCAAAATTAAGTCTGATCATGGAACTGAATATGAGAACACCTTGTTCTCAAAGTTTTGTGACTCCAAAGGAATCACCCATGATTTTTCAGCCCCTAAAACACCTCAACAAAATGGGGTTGCAGAAAGAAAAAATCGTACATTACAAGAGATGGCACGAGTCATGCTTAGTTCCAAAAACATCTCTAAACGATTTTGGGCTGAAGCACTTAATACTGCTTGTCACATAGGAAATAGAGTTTATTTGAGAGTTGGATCAACTATGACTCCATATGAAATCCTCCTTGGTAAAAAACCCACTCTTAAATACTTTCATGTTTTTGGATGCATATGCTATGTTCTAAATGATAGAGACTATCTATCTAAATTTGATTCCAAAAGTGACAAAGCTGTTTTCCTTGGATATTCCACAAATAGTCGTGCTTATAGAGTTTACAATCTTAGAACCAAAACTGTGATGGAATCGATTAATGTTACATTTGATGATACTGCTGACTTGAATTTAAAATCTCTTGAAGATGATGTCTCAGATTGTATAGAGACAATGCAGGAAACTCAGAACCAAACTAAACAGACGCAGCAAAATGTACTGCAAAAGCGGATGCAGTGCGATGCGAGCACATCACCACCTACATCAGGGCAAACAAAATCTGGTTCGAATGCGAGGATTCAGACTGCGAAGAAGGTAACTTGGATAGGACCAAAGACATACCAAGCAGAGTACAAAAGAATCACCCAATATCTCAAGTAGTGGGTGATGTAAACGAGAAAATTAGCACAAGGGAAAAGCCAAGAGTCAACTACCGTGAATTGGCTGGGCTAAGTTGTGTGGAATCACAAGTGAATAAGGTTAGTTCTTGCTGCTTTGTTTCTAATATTGAACCTAAAAATGTTTTAGAAGCTATGAAGGATGAAAATTGGATTGTTGCCATGCAAGAGGAATTAAACCAGTTTGAGAAAAATGAAGTATGGACTTTAGTTCCTAGGCCTATTGGAGGAAATGTAATAGGAACTAAGTGGATCTTTAAAAACAAAACTGATGAAAATGGTCAAATTACAAGAAATAAGGCTAGGCTTGTAGCCCAAGGTTACACTCAAGTAGAAGGTATAGATTTTGAAGAAACATTTGCTCCTGTTGCTAGAATAGAGTCAATTAGGCTTTTACTTGCTATTGCTTGTTATTTGGACATCACTTTACATCAAATGGATGTTAAGAGTGCCTTTTTGAATGGTATTCTAAATGAAGAAGCCTATGTTGAACAACCTAAGGGCTTCATTGATCCCCATTTCCCTAATCATGTCTATAAGTTGAAAAAGACCTTATATGGTTTAAAACAAGCCCCTAGAGCTTGGTATGGGAGACTAACTGAACACCTCATACAAATGGGATTTAAGAGAGGTGAGGTTGATAAAACCTTATTTATTTTAAAAGAAAATGTAGGAATCTTAGTAGCCCAAATTTATGTTGATGACATTGTATTTGGATCATCTTCCAAAGATATGTTAGACTACTTTGTCACAAGTATGACCACCACCTTTGAAATGAGTATGGTTGGTGAATTAACCTACTTTCTAGGACTTCAAATAAAACAAAATAAGGAAGGAATCTTTATATCTCAAAGTAAGTATGCCAAAAACTTGGTTAAAAAATTCTCTCTTGACAATGCCTCTCACTTTAAAACTCCTATGGGATCATCCCAAAAGTTGTGCAAAGATGAAAATGGTGAGGATGTTGACCCCACCTTATACAGAAGTATGATTGGGAGCTTGTTGTACCTTTCAGCAAGTCGCCCAGACATCATGTTTAGTGTCTGCCTATGTGCTAGATATCAAGCTTGCCCCAAATTATCCCACCTCAAAGCTGTAAAAAGGATTATTAGATATGTTGGTGGAACTATCAATTTAGGTCTAAGCTATACTCGAGAAACCAACACAAATCTGGTAGGATTCAGTGACTCTGATTGGGCAGGCAACACTGATGATAGGAAAAGCACAACTGGAGGTTGTTTTTATCTTGGGAACAACCTAGTATCTTGGTATAGTAGAAAACAGAACTGTGTATCCCTTTCTACTGCTGAGTCAGAATATGTGGCTGTAGGGAGTTGTTGTTCTCAACTCCTTTGGATGAATCAGATGATTAAAGATTATGGTCTTAAAAGTGATATCCTAACTGTTTTTTGTGATAATTTAAGTGCCATAGAAATATCAAAAAATCCTGTTCAACACTCACGTACTAAACACATTGACATTAGACATCATTTTATTCGTGATCTTGTTGAGCAAAAAATTATTAGCATGGAATCAATTAGCACTGAAAAACAGTTGGCTGACATTTTCACCAAAGCCCTTGATTTTCAGAGATTTTCCACTCTAAGGAAATCTCTGAGTTTGTGTGCAATATAATGATGTGATCCCCCGTGTGATCACATCATAACTAACACCTGTATACTACAATTCTAACAAAAAATAAATAAAAATGCATTGCATGATTTATCTCAGTGTGGTCACTTGTATTGCATCTTTGATTTATTTCCTCTCTGAATTGTGAATCCTTCTTAAATAGTAGTCAACAACTGTTGACTCTAAATTTATCTTACTAGATGTCTCTTGGTGGGTGCAAAAAAAAAAAAAAACATTGGGAAACAGCTACTCCACTCATGGTATGAAGTCATTTCAATGTGATCAAAATGTCTTCAAGAGAAAGTTTGAGTCAAATTGATAAGATCATTCGAAAGAGGGCTATCCATGAGAATAATGAAGAGTGAAAGCTACCCATAACATATTTTTCCACAAAAAAAAATATTTATATGTGGAAGCATTCTAGAGGCCAAGCAAGACAAGATTCTGTTTCATTGACTTTCTTAGAGGAAATGCGTCCCCAGATGTAATTACATACTATGCCACATCTACTGAGATTTATCCTTCACATGTGTGTAAATTATGCATCATTAAATTTTAGATTTTTTCTAGTCAACCTGGTCCTTGGTGAAAATTTCAATCAAATGCTTTTCTACTCCGAATTAATTTTTGTTAAAATATTTTATGCTCAACAAAATTTCTTATAAATTTTTAAATGTCCATATGTTTAGGGGGAGTATATAATATGTAAGTCTGTGGATTTTTTTTCGGCTATGGTAAGTACATTATCTAAAACTAAAAAGTTTTTATTTATCTTTATCATCTTAATCTCCAAAGAAGTTAAGACTCATTTAACCCCTTGTTATCCTAACCGGCCAAAGGGATTTAGTTTAGTTGCAATTAAAACTCTCTTTAGTGACCTAAGCCTACTAGGATTTAATGACATGCTATCACATCAACATAAATACCAAAACCCTCTCCTCCTTTAAACCCTCACCGGCCATTGTGATCAAAACCCTTAGAAATTCCAAAGCCTCTTTCAGTTTGCTCCTCTGATCATGGCGTCTCCGTCCAAGTCTTCCTCTTCGATTGTCGCTAGCTCATCGCCTCCATCTCCGGTGGCCCCAACCGAAGCCGCCGTGGAGCTGTTTGTTGACACCGATGCTTCCCCTGTCTCAATGTCGCTCCCTGGTGCTCCAGACAATGCTATTGATGCTGATAATCCTGGGGATTTGAAAGCTGTAAGTGAAATGGCTGGGATGGCTCGTGGCCCTAATTGGTCGTTGAGGCAGAGGGGTTTCTCTCCTAACATGGGGGAGTACACCCCTAGGGTTCGTCCAAACATGGCCGAGCCAGAGTTCATTGAAGGCGAGGATGATGAGGACTTTGATCCCTCTACTGATCTCAAGAGAAAAAGGGGAAAAGCTAAGGCTAGTGATTCGGGGAGCTCCTCTGGTAAACCCTTGCCTCAGAAGAGAAAATATGTGAGTGGTTTGTCTGTGTATTCAAGTGATTCTGAAGAAGAGGATGTTGAGGCATACAAAGTTGTGTCTAGAAGGTCTCAATCCGTAGAGCTTGAGGAGTTAAAGGAAGCTGAGGATATAATTGAATCTGTTGATCAAGACTTTGGAGATGACTTCCCTCACGTCATTGTGACACCTGGGGATTTACATGCTAGAAGGATCGCCATATCTCAACAGTCACCTACTCGTGCTACCAAAGGTACTAATGCATCTCCAACTTCATCCCCTCCTTCCAACTCTCCTGTTGTCCCTGCTCGATCATCTCTGGGCAACTGGTACTCTGGGGCTCATTCTGGAACTGATGAAATTGAAGAAGGTAATGAGGATGAGGATGAGCATATTCCCCTGCAAGCTCTCTTGGATTTGAGGAAAGGGAAAGGCAAAGTGAGGCAAGCAAAGGCCAAAGCTGTTGGGTCTATCTCTTCCCAAGCATCTGACATTGGGTCAGATGATGATGAAGCTGAAGATGACACTTTTAAACTTGGGAGAGATGAGCTAGAAACTGAAAGGAAGGATGTTGCTGAAGATGTACTCACATCTGCATCCTCACCAAGAAGGAGCCTAAGAAAGACCAGTGCCTCCAAAGCTGAACTGCCTAAGCCTAGGCATTCCCCAAGAGCTAAACCTTCCTCAAGAAAGGTAAGCCCCCACTCTCCTGAGAAATTTATGTCTAAGTCAGTTAAGGAAAGATTTGGCTTCTTTAGAAAGAAAGGCTTTTTGGTTGAAAGGGTCATTGACAAATCTTTTGATGAAGTTGGTATGAAAAGGTTTCTAGAAGAAAAAAGCCTCTTACACTCTTTCTCATATCCCACTTTCTATTACCCTTCACTTGTTAGTGAATTCTATGCTAGTCTTGTCCAAGCAATTCAAGATCCTAGGTCTGATAGTTTTGAAAAGGTGAAAGTTCGTGATCAAATTGTTTCTTTTTCTCCTGCTATGATCAACATTTTCCTCCATACTCCATCTCCTCACATCCTTCCACCCATGGCACCTAAAAATGATATTGCCAACTCTATAACCAATGGTCTTGACCCCACATGGCACACACAATTCAAGTGTACCATGCTCACCTCCTTATGTGGTTTCTTATTCAAAGTATCAACCTTCAATTGGAAACCTACTTCCAATAAAAACATTGTTACTGTCCCTCATGCTGACCTAATCTATAGGATTTTTAATTGTCTTGAGTTTAACTTGGGTGAAGTTATTTTTGGGAGTATAGTTCAGTTTGCTGAGAAAGAGCTTCCCTCTGATCTTCCATTTCCTTGCTTAATTACTGGTTTGTGCTTGAAACAAGGGGTAGAAATTCTCATGTCTGATAGGTCTGTGGATAAGATTGAGCCTTTTAATATCCAACCTGTGTTAGAATGTCCTACAAGGACTATAGATCTACCTGTAGCATTCCCAGATGATCCAGTAATTGATGCTCAAGATGAGGATGAAGATGACCCGATTGATGCTACTGAAGATGTATGTGCATCTCCTTCACCACCTGTGGATCAAGCTAAGGTACTCTCAGATGAAATCAAGTTTTTGGAGAGGTGGATGCTCAATACGAGGGTGCAGTTCAAGGAAGTTTCAGCTAGGAGAAACAAATTATTGGCTGCTAAGGATGCGCTTTCTGATCAAAAAGGGGGAGCTAGCTCAAGTCGTGTCTATGAAGAAGTCAGCCATGATTTCAGGTGGGAGCTACTGGCGAAAACACAAGCTGAAATGGAGGAAAATCCTAATCTGAACTGGAGCAGGACTTTTTTCTGAATGGGGTTATGATGTGGTTGAAAATAATTTTAATTTCGTGTTTTTAAATTAGGAACAATGGTGATTTGTTTTTGCTTAGTTGGTTTGTTTGGATATGTTTTGGACATGGTGCTTTATGGTATTTAGGGGGAGCGTTCGAGCTCTCCATCTCATATCGTGTTTTGCATAATCTTTAGTTTATTTAATTGTGTTAATATATATTGTGCTTGAGATTTGTTTTTGAACAGAAAGCAACAAAACAGGGGGAGATTGAAAGTGTGATAGCATCACACTTAGCCAAGTCAAAAGGTTGACTTAATTATGTTTTGTTACTTTCTTTGTATTTAAAATTATGTAAATATTTTATATTTGATTTTTATTATTACTAACCTATTAACCGAAAATCTGTTATGTGTTTAGTATTGTTTTGGTTATTTTCTAGGACTCTCACATTGGATAAATGAAGGCTCCAAAGATAAGAAGACTGAAGATATGTGATTAAGCTCTTCTCCAATAGTTATCCTTACCCGTTAGCTTAGAAGTCCTTGGTTATAAATACAAGACCCAAGGCTGATAACAATATACGATTTTACATACTCCGAAAGGCTGAAGATATATAGACTTTAAAGGAGTGTTTTTGTGAGAGTGTTCTTTGTTGATTTTGTTATTCTCTTAGTTAAGTTTTGTAATCGGTTCACAAGTGTTTTAATAAGAGAATTTTATTGTCTACAACATATTGCTGTAGATAAGTGTTTAAATCCTTGTTTGTTTCTGCTTCTTTTTATTATTATTCCGCTGCTTCTTACTGTTGTGCTAGTACTGGTGCGATAGCATCAGGAATCACATCAGTCTTCTGTGTCTTCCTAGCCGCTCCATTTCTTTCATGTATCTTGATGATCTTGGACCCTGTACTGTAGTATTGAAGCTGAGTTTGGTTGGTTGAAATGCTTGCTCTTAATCTGTTTGATAATATTGCTAAATGAATGTTGTAGTTTGGTTTTTACATTTCTCCAGTTAGTGAGTTTTGTTCAAAGATTGGTTCTCTTTATATATTGAATCTTTCCAGTAATTCGAGCTTGAAAGGTATTTAGACTTTGAATCTTTTTAGCAATTCGAGAGAGATCGAGAGAGAGAGATAGATAGAGAGAGAGAGATGATGCTCATTTTCCTATATTTCATCAGAAGTCCTGCTGTACAAGATATTGTTATTTTTCAAGCTCCACAGGTTGGTCCAATAAACTGTTGGTTGTTCTTTAAATTCTTCAGTCATGCTGATGTCCTACAACATCTTTTTCCTTCACGACTTCCCTACAGAAAATTGGTTTCAGGGAGGATGAAATTCTCATCAAAAGAATTGTAGCAAAAGCAGGGGACTCAGTAGAGGTACACCAATTTCTTTACTTTGATTTGCTCTTCATTATTCATCAGACGTAAAAATCACCCCCGTTCACAGCGCATACACCTCTCGCCTCTTAACCCTAAAAATAAAAGGAAATGAAACTACAGATAGCGAAGATTCCTATTTTCAATAAGATATCAGCGGATGTTGGCACACCAAGCTCTATCTGTTATGTGTTATTATTGTTTCAAAATTAGTTTTATTTTCATATTTTACTTTTTACCAAAAACTCATTAAAAAACATGCTATTTACAAAAAAAAATATGTAAGTTGTGATTTTACAAAAAACTATTTAGCTAAATATGAATATTACAAAAAACTATTTTTGCACACAAAGAACACACCCATCTCTCTTTACCCTCTTTATCTTTACCCAACCCAACTCCGGTGACAAGCTTCCCTCCGGCGACCACCTTCCCTACCTCCGGCGACCACCTTCCCCACCTCCGGCGACCACCTCCACCCACACTTTTTTCTCTCCACTTTCTCTCTCTACCCAAACCCACCTCCGACAACTACCTTCTCCACCTCCGGCGACCACCTTCCCCATCTCCGTTCACAAATCCGGCAATAGATCCATCGGGTTCAACGGCGTTCTTGCTTGAAAGAGCTGGCACATTTTTTATATGATTTGTTTGGCCAATTCAATTGCCAGTTCAAGGATAGACTTGACTGTGTCCGCCATGGGTTTTGTCAAAACGTGTTTATACATTACAATAGTTATGTACTAAATCCAAATTGTTGCTTCTTTAACTCTGTTCTTCATGCCATGTTACTCTGAGATGCCAATTTGTTGAATACCTATATGATCACGGCAACAACAAGCAGTCAACTGCAGCAAGGATTTTGGGAACTGTCAAGTTACAGCCGTAAACCACTAAGTCCCGACAGGAAAACTCCATTAATAAAGGTGCCAGACCTCGGCTATTACAAGTATTGTTTGTTTGATGTTCTCCCCTGAGATGTATTTAAAATTACCAAGCAAATATGAGGTCAACCTATATATACACATATTTTATTGTAAAGGTTAGTTGTACATTAATATATTTTCTGTATTAAGTAATTTTAGACATTGTTTGTATAATTGCATTCGTTCTTGCTGTTCCTTTCTCGTTGACACGCCTACACTAAACTCCCTCTGTCCCAATGAATGTTAAAAAAAAATTCAAATTTGTTCTTTTATTTTTGGGAGGAGGGGGAGTATAACAGATGGTGAGAGCAGGTTTCTGGTTGCCTTTTCCCTTTGAAAGCAACAATTGAATTGTTGAGCACCATAACAAACAACTATCTTTATTGAGCTGGAAATTCTCTCTCCTCAACCTATCATTTTCATCAATCAGTTCACCGTTGGGGGTTTAGGTTTATGAAATTTTGAGCTGGATTGTGGTTGTTATTGTTGGTAATGATTGGTTTTTGAGAATTTATGTAATGAATTGAGAAGAGTTTAATGGTGAAAATGATGGAGGTTTTCGGAATTTTGATGTTTATCAGTTGTTTATCATTTGTATCAGTTGTTTATCAGTTGTTTATCATGTTTATCAGTTGTTATCAGTTGTTTATCAGTTGTTATCAGTTGTTTTATCAGGTTTATCAGTTGTTATCAGTTGTTTATCAGTTGTTATCAGTTGTTTATCATGTTTATCAGTTGTTTATCAGTTGTTTATCATGTTTATCAGTTGTTTATCAGTTGTTTATCATGTTTATAGTTGTTTATCAGTTGTTTATCATGTTTATCAGTTGTTTATTAGTTGTTTATCAGTTGTTTATCAGTTGTTTATCATGTTTATCAGTTGTTTATCAGTTGTTTATCATGTTTATCAGTTGTTTATCAGTTGTTTATCATGTTTATCAGTTGTTTATCAGTTATTTATCATGTTTATCAGTTGTTTATCAGTTGTTTATCATGTTTATCAGTTGTTTATCATGTTTATCAGTTGTTTATCAGTTGTTTATCATGTTTATCAGTTGTTTATCAGTTGTTTATCAGTTGTTATCAGTTGTTTATCATGTTTATCAGTTGTTTATCAGTTGTTTATCATGTTTATCAGTTGTTTATCAGTTGTTTATCATGTTTATCAGTTGTTTATCAGTTGTTTATCATGTTTATCAGTTATTTATTTATCAGTTGTTTATCATGTTTATCAGTTGTTTATCGATTAATTTGTGGTTCTATATTCAAGGCTCTTTTGATCGAAGAGCAGACCAAAAAAGGCCTAGCTTGGCCCTATGATGTATTCTCTTTTGTAATTTTATGAAATTTATAAGCAATTGAGCAGAGTGAGCTATTTAGTGATGAGTGTGCTTAGCAGCCACATGGGAATTTCATTTTGTTTTTTGTTTTGATTTGGCTCAGCAGCAGCATTTACATTTTTTATTAATTCATAAGTATCTTATTGTAACTGAATGTTTTAAATTTTATGTTTATTAATGTTTTTTTTCTTTTTCTTTCTTTTTTTTTTTTACGAAAATAGTGCTTTCAATTTACAAAAGTAGTTTTTTGTAATTTTTATAGAAGTTTTTTGTAATTTCCATCTTGTGTGTATTTTTTTGTAATTTCCATCTTTTAAAATGAGTTTTTTGTAAATGCCCCTTTCATATTCTACAGACTGAAGTAAATTATTGCAGTAGCTTTCAAATTCATCAAAGAAAGAGATGTGCAAGCATTGGTTTTTACTACCCATGACTTTGTTGAACATAAATACTGGGAGATTTGAGTTTTTTCTGCCTTTTCCTTTCTTTTAAGCACTTTCTTGGGTATGCACTGATCTTTATATTGTTAGGAGTCTGTTGGAGCTTAAATGTTGCTGGATTCTTCTCTGCCTATTTCCAGGTTCATGGTGGGTGGCTTTATATCAATGGGATTGCCCAGAAGGAAGAGTATATTGCAGAAAGACCAAAGTACATAACAAATTTAACTGTGCGTCCCTTTTCCCTGAATTTATAGCCCTTACGTCTTGGTTTTTCCAAGACATTACTATGTTGCAACTATTGGACTTATAATGCACCCAATCATACCCCTTCCAATGGTTGGGACGAAATGATGTGAGCTATGCATGGTAACCATATAAAGCCGATATATTGACTCATTTAGGCATAGTATCCAAATGGTTTCAAATGCTCATTTTATTTATGTTGGTGACCCATTTTATTTTAGTCTGTAATTCCTGAGTTTATTATCGCTAATACCCATTTCATCTTTCTTTGGATCTGCAGTACGTGCCTAGGGATCATGTTTATGTCTCGGGTGACAACCGCAACAACAGTTGCGACTCTCATGTTTGGTAAGTGTTTTGATCCTACCAAATGATGACTGATGTGCCCGCTTGTTACTTTTATTATCGCTAATACCCATTTCATCTTTCTTTCTCCCTTTTGATACATGAACAGGGGACCTCTTCCTGTGAAGAACATTGTAGGGCGATATGCCATGTCATGTTTTAGGCCCCCAGCTAGGTGACAAGATGGGCAACTGAAATTGACAAATACAGGTATTTTTTTTTTTTTGGTACCATTAGACTGCGTTGGACCTTACTAATTTGTAAAAATCGACCTCTTTTGCTTAGTGCTTGATCAATTTTGAAAATTCCGTCTAATAAACAACATGGGGTCTTGACTCTGCTAATTTATGTAAATGCAATGCAGAGAAAGGACTCGTTATGAGCAGTGGCTGACCCATGACCTTTTTTAAGTGGACTCTAACCACAGGGTTAAAACCTTGAAATCCACCAAACTAGACAAGCTATTTGATTATGAGGTGAAATATATGCAATATATATATATATATATATATATATATATATATATATATATATATATATATATATATTAAAAAGAAAATTCTTTCCTTCAGATCTAAGTAAGCATTGGGTGCTTCAATAAGAAAGAGTAATGGGTGCACTTGCACCCCATATGATAGGCATGGGTCCTAGAGAAAGTCAAATTTCCATTTACATAATACACAATTTCTTTTAGATATACTCCTTTTAAATATTTTTGTGTCATTTGTCATCATCAACAACAATATGATTTAATAACTTTCTTCAAGAAGTTCTATTGTTTTTATCTTTATACCATTAGTCACATATTCCCCTATTAGATTTTAACAACTTCTTCCAATAAGCCTTATAGTTTAGTTCGTATGACATTTGTCAATATTCACAACAATTGAATTCAACAATTATTTTCAATAAATTCTATTGTTTTTATATTTGTGATTTTTGTCACAATTGACAATAATAGGATTTAACAACTCCTTTCAAGAAGCCCTATCATTTTTGTCAATACATCATTTTTGTCACATATTCCCCTATTAGATTTTTGTCACTATTATTCCATAAGAGACATCTCATTCATTGAAAAACATTAGATGTTGTATCCGCAACTAGTTTATACAATCGTTGCAACATCTTTAATATCACTGGCCAATCAACTTTTCAACCTTGGTTAATCTTATTAAACAAGAGAAATTATTATTAGTATTACAATTCATGAAAACTTTTCTTCTGCAATTTTTATATCTCCATCTATGGATATTAGAATTCAACCTCCGCTATACAGAATGTTTTCCTATGAGTCGTGAACATGTACACCAAATTTTAGCTTGATCTAGCGATTAACGAATCGGGAATTACAATTTTACCACAACTGGTCATTGCAAAAACGTGCTGAAATTTTCTTTTCTCCGTCTCTTCCATCATTTTCCATTTCTTTAAATATTTTTTCCCATGGCCATACGATTTCTCAAATCTGTAACCCTTTCTCAAATAGGAAATTAGTCTTAATATTATTAGACAAAATCTTTAATTGAGCACAATAAAAAAAAGAATTACAAGATAAATAAAATACAAGTTATAATATAAATTTGAACAAATAGAAAAATCATATGATCATCGTCTTGATTTTGCTCGAGTTCGAGCTGTATTTGACACACTCTTCTTAATAATAATTCGCCCCCTCATTACAAGTGCTCGAGACTTCAATAGACTCTAGTCTTACAGGATAAAACGGATGAAACAGATGCAACTCCGCACTTGAGCCTTACGGCGAATTGCAATATAATTGGACAAAATCTCCATTGAAATTATTCTAGATGGCCAAAGGAAGAAGAAAAGCAATTAACAAGAAGGGGAAATTGAGAATTGATGAAAAAATAACTCATTTTTTGTGTTTTTAACACTTATAACTCCACTAAATCTCATATGAATACCTAATTAATCTTGTAATAATATGAGATTCATTACCTTATATTCATTGGTTTTAATTTCACACTTTGTAACCCCAAATACCAAGGTAATGATCCCTATTAATTCCTCAATCAATCTAGGAATTATGGGACATCAATAGTGGAGACAAATTTTAAAAGTTACACTTTCAGCCCACCAACTTTGAGCTATTCTAACTTTCTCATACAATCTCAAATTGGACATCTAGATATACAATTTCAATGTTCAAATGGAGTGAAACATGAACCCATAATAATCTTTGTCAAACGACAAACAATTCATGTAAGAAAAATACATAATCTCTTTCACACACATTATCTTTTTTCCAACAGTAACCACATAAAGAATCAATATGCTCTAAATCATACATATTATAAAGAGATTTGTTTCTTGTTCACACATGCCTCATTAACATTAATCATATAAATCTCTCTTCTTGAGATACACTAGTTATAGTGTAGAATTTGAACTTCATAGAAAATAGATTTAAGATTTGAGCACTCTACTTTGTAATCTGTAACAATCATAGTTATTAAAGGCTCAAGGCGCACCAAGGCGCAGAAGGTGTGCCTGGAGCCTAGTCGCAAGGCGCAAGGCGGGCGCGCGCCCGAGTGACGAACATGTCAGAGCTAATAATACTCGCCGGAGGTCGCTAGAGTGATCAGGCTAATCGCTACTCTTATATAGAGTTATGGACTTATGTTGCGTGTGCGTGTACGTGAGAGAGCTGTAGGAGAGGAAGTGTATTAGTCGCATATTAGGTTTAATTAGATGTAATTGTCTGTCAATTGTTGTGCCCGAAGCCTAGGCGCACCCCAGGCTCTAAAGCTGCGCCCTGGGCCTAGGCGCGAGCCTAGGCGTGCTTTTAATAACTATGGTAACATCAAGACATCTAATATAAATCTAGTAGTTAAAAAAATCCAATACAATTAAGTTATTATTTGGTAAAGGATGTAGATCTTTTACGATCAAATCTCTCTAAATATATTGTTATTACTTTCTACACTCTACTTTGAAGTTATTATTTGTTCTTAATGTTTGTATTTGGTTGATCTTTCTGGGTATTGATAATATGGTTATATTGTGTTTTTGTTTAAATTGCCTTAGCTTCACATTTTTAGCCTAAATTTTTTAAGCCAAAAGCGCCCCTCTTATTATAAGTCCGCCTCACTGCTTTTGTGCATCTAAACTCTTCAATATTGTTATGGCCTCAAAGTCTTTGAATTTGTTGAAATCTTCTTCTTCTTCTTCTACAATCCTTCTCGCAAAAACTCGTAGTTGAGATTGTATTCTTCAGAGGCTATCGCAATCATTGTCTTCAAGATCCTAAAATGTGTCTTGTTTTCTCAAATCCGCATCATCCTAGTCCGCAAGACAAATCAGTCTCTCAGTAAGATCGAGTTTGAGTTGGTTTCGCTTTGACGTCACAACTTTTCCTGCAACACTAAAAGCACCCTCCGATGCTACCGTCGACACCAGAGGGGTAAGTAGATCACGTAACATCACTGAAAGAATAAGATGAATATTAGCATAAAATTTCCACCATTGGAGGACATTCAAGTTTTCAAAACTTTCACCATCTAAGGGGTAATGGGATGTTGAGGTATTGGTGTAATTCATGCACACCACTTTGAGAACCAATACTAGATGAGGATAAAGTTTTTCCTTTTGTCATGAAACCCATCCCTTTTTTGACAATTTTGTTACTCCACTCCCTCTTCTTTCGAATGTTGTGTTTGGTCCCTCAAGTGTTCTATTATAGTGGCCGAACAAACGATATAGGATAGTGGGAATATCCCTCAGTTTGCTATTGGACAAAATGTTTACACCATCCGCGTCAAGCTCGAGCCTCGTGTTTTCATAAAATCCATCAAACAAGACACCCAACGAGGAGAACTTAATCCCAGGATCCATTATGGTATCTAATGGGAAACTACGGGAAAATGTTCATAATATTTTATAAATTTAGTTTTCATTTTCATAACGCACCTCCAAACATTGCATTTGATCTAAATTTCCTAATAACTTCACTTAAGACATTTATTTCAAGCACGAAAGACGGGAGGTGGGATAACTTCCCAAAAAAATCTTGGTTGCCCTCCACCAAGGTTTAAGTAAATCTAAAAGCTCGGTAGTTATAGACCAATTATAATCACTAATTTTGTAGTCCATTTGATGATTAGAAAAGTATTCCGTGCGGACAACCCTATATTTGACCGCTCTTTACAACATTTTATAGGTTGAGTTTCACTTAATATCCTCGACCACTTGAGGTTTCTTGTATTTCATGTTATATGCGGCACATAAATCGGCATAAATTTTCAACCTTAGGCCATACTTTTTGATAACCTAACATGAAACAAAGCGACATCAAGGGGAGGATTAATAGCTTGGATCAACATTGTGGCAGTAAGGGTATTGTAAGTCGAATTATCAAAGGATATTGTTAAAATTTTGTTGGTGATAACATAATCACTCAATACATCCTTAATGTGACTTGTACATTGCAAAGCCGTGTGGTGATAGGGCATTGTTCTAATGGAAATCACCCTCTTTTGCTACATCCACCCCTCATCAATCCAATGAACGGTTATACAAGTGAAGGTTTCAGAACTAGAACTTAGAGTTGCATTCCAAGCATGGGTGGTCAAGCAAACACTACCCTTAAAATTTTGGAGGTCGCTCGCTAGTTTAAGTTGACGAGTTTGGAAGAGCATCTTTATATGTCTAGTAATAGTTTGGCGGATCATTGGTTGGTATGATGGGTTGAAGCCTTTAGAATAGCGGGTGAGTCTATCATTATCTGAATGTGAAAGAAGCAATCGACAGCTCACTAGTAACATCGTTATAAAATCGACGTCCACTTTTGGGAAAGTGATATATGATATATTGAGTTGCGTTTTCACGATACCATCTATCCATTTAGCGGCTTCCTGATCATATATATCCACGTGCCTCTTTACATGGGAGGTACCGTTAACACCCGTCGGGGATATAAATTTCAAGCATCTGTTGCATTTGACCTTTGTTTCACCGTTAACAATTACCGAATTATATATAAATGAGCATACTTGGACACTCTAGGTTGTGCCTTACCCTTACCCTTACCCCTTATCCCGCTAGGTGCACTACCCGATACAACATCGTTAATAGATGTATTTGGAATTGTGCGGATTTCGTGGGTGACTTGTAAATCGTCATCTTCGTCCTCACCTCCTCCTCACCATCATCTATGTCTTGTATGTGATGACATGTTCTAGATGTATAATCCGTGTTGGGCAAATTCATCCGATCCGGTGTCAATTTCGGGGTATAACCGGAAAATGAAGGGGTGTTGATTGGATTCAAGTATTATTTAATCATATCAATCATTATTTGATCATTATGGTGCAAAAGTTAATTATCAATTGGTCATAAATTTTGATGGGGTACATTTTGTGTGGTTTGATTTTGTGGTGGGGGGTTGGGATATGTAAATATATCATTAACAAGATATTACATGATAACTAGCAATATAAATTACCAAACAATTAAAATTAAAAATGCAACACTTAATTTTTTTTTTAATTTTCAAAATTTATAAAAATTAATTATTTAATGCAATGATTAACTAGCAATCAAAGTAATAAATATTTTTTTTTTTGTAATTTTTGTAATTTGTGAAGATTAAAAAAATTAACTAATTAATTAAGACAATATTTAACTAGCGAGTAAAAAATTAAATATTTAAAGCAATAACATTACATTCAACTGTTATGATGTAATCACAAAGTTTCTTTTTGCAAATCTTCATGTATTTTTTTCTTAGAATGGAAAAATTAAAATGGAAATAATTTCATGGTGTGGATTTGAGAGAATTCTATGATGGATTGAGTTTTAGGGTGGGAGATTGTTTCTAATTTTTTTAAATGAAATCGAATAATTATTTTTTTCATTTTGAAGAGTTATTTTTCGATAAAAAAATAATATGTACTTCCTCCTCCCTTCTATAATTAATGTAACCATTTTATTCGTTTATTCTGACATAAAAGTTATGTTCCTAAATAAGGAAATATATTAAGTGTGATTTGATCATTGTATAAGCAATATCAAAATATATAATAAATATATAAGTTTACACAAAAATAATGATCAAAAAGAAAAAAAAAATTTCAACTAAATATTTAGTAGATATATAAATCCTATATGCATTATACATTCTGAAATACTTTCTTAAAAACAACGTTAGTAGTGATACGAACATGCCCTCGATCACTACAGACTACCCCTCTAATATGTAAGCTATTCAGATTAGTAAGTCAGACAAATAAGAAGATATAAGCGACCATGAGAGAAAACATGTTTCTTTAACATGACACCAACATTAAACAAAGATTGCCCTTGACTTTTATTTACGGACATTGCATATGAAACAATTATTGGAAATTGCCTTCTTTCGAACTTGAAAAGTATCATCGAATTTGATATTTCATTTTCTGTATTGTAAACGTAAAGCTGATTGAATTGAAGAGGCTTTCCATCTACCGATTAAATTGATTTGCATATATTATATTTCATAATTTACTGATTAAATTATTCCTCATGGTTTAAAAGAAAAAACTTATTCCTTATAGCCAACTATTGTGTTTTCTATTAATAAAATTTATGGTTGTGCCATTTTCTTCAAAAAAAAAAAATAAATAAAATAAAATTAACCCCCCCCCCCCTAAAAAAAAACCAAAGAAGTAGAATCACTTCACATTAAAAAAAACAATTTTTTGCATTTTTTTTTAAAGAGAAAGGAAATGGCAATATTTACTCTTTAAAAATTGATGTCTACTTCTATTGTAGCAAACTTTGTACGTTTTTTAAGTAAAAGTAAAACTCCCTTTTTACCCACATCTAACTTCCACTATCTCCCTAAATTCCTCCCCAAAATCCGCAAATGACTTAGAAGTGATAAAAGGGGTTATGATAAAACTCAAACTTTTCTTTATATAAGCGGAATGAAAACTATAAAACTATAAATAAGAATTAGTAAATTGGATACTTAAAGTGACACATTTAACTCACCAAATTAAAGAAAAAATGAATTTCATTCCCCAAAATAAAAGAATCACCCAAAAACAAAAAAATATCATTAATTTTTCTCATATTTAGAAAAATCTCTCTCCTCATGAGTAACTCTTGTGAAAAACTAGTTTTTTTCAAAATGTTATAAAAAAACTAGTTTTCAGAACAGTTCATCACTCTTATTAGTTAGACTTAGTGCAAGATTTTTGCCTCCTCATTGATACTCAAATATTTATTTTTTCCGTTCCTCAAATTTTTTCCATCCTTTTAATTAAAATAAATAAACATTTTATTTTTTTAGTAAAATAAATTATTTTTTCATCATTTGTTTTGATTAATGCAGCCATTTATTACCCATGCTTATTTAATAAAAGTAATAATCACCATATACAAAAAATGAGATTATCAATAACTTTTTTTTATTCTTCAATCATTTTAATTTTTTTACTAAGGCAACATTATTTCCATATATTTTTTCCCAATTTCCGAAAATCATCTTTACGTATATTGGATTTTTAATATCCAAAAATTACTTTTTCATATACTATAGAGTTCATAAAGTTAGGGAGTCTACTTACTGCGTTGATATTGAGATGCAAGATGATTATTTGGGGTGAAGCACTCATGATACATAGCCATTGTTTTGAAGCTTTGGATAGAAACATGAAATATATCTTGGAAGAGTATTGGTCCGAGTAGAAGTAAAACCATCTGGTGGAAACACTGTGCTTTTTGGTGGGGATTTCCGTCAAATCTTACCGGTGATCCCAAAAGGCAGTAGGCAAGATATTGTACATTCGACTATTAACTCATCCCATTTGTGGTCGTCTCAAGGCTTCAAATCTGACGGCTGATTCTACTTTAATGCACGATTACAAAGGATGGATTGCGAATATAGGAGATGAAACGGTGAATGAACTAAACGATGGTATTGTGTCGATTGATATTCCAGATATGTTTTTAGTCGATGGAGATAATGATCCTATTGCCGAAATGGTTCGTAGGGTATATCCAGATCTTCATTGTCGTACCTTCGACAAGTCATACTATGAGGGTAGGGCTATTTTGGCTCCGACGTTGGATGTAGTTCAGTTGGTAAAAAATTATATGGTCTCACTTTCCACCACCGAAGGAAGGACTTCTTTCAGCTCAGATACCAGTAGTCGTTCAGATCAAATTATTGGTTTTATGAATGATGTTCACACTACAGAGTTCTTGAATAGTATTTCCGCATCTGGGCTACCTGAGCATATATTGTCATTGAAAGTCTGTGTTTCCGTTATGTTGCTGCGAAATTTCGACCCGAGTCAAGTACTCTGTAACGGAACTAGGTTGCTTATTACTCGATTGGGGAATCATGTTTTAGAGGGTGAGACTTTATCATCTATCTCATCCATTGGAAAAAAAGTTTTAAATCCTCGAATGTCACTCACTCCATCAGACTCTAGGATTCCTTTCAAATTTGAGCTCCACCAATTCCCTTTGATGGTCTCTTACGCCATGTCCATAAACAACAGTCAGGGACAATCTCTGTCTACTACCGGTCTTATGTTGAAGAACCCTGTTTTCAGTCATGGTCAACTATATGTTGCTTTGCCCAAAGTCACCCCTCCAAATGGTCGTCATATTTGTTATGTGATCCGTCATAAGGGAGTTCTTCCGGCAACAGTACTACGAATGTTGTGTTTAAGAAGGTTTTTCAAAAAATTTAGTTTGTATGCCTTTCCTTCAGTTTACATTTTAATGCGTACTGTTGAATTTATGTTTAATGATTATTTTCATTGCTTAAATAAAAGAATATATATCTCGCCGTGCATCACACTGGTGATACACTAGTCAAGGTTAAGACTAAGTGACTCCTTATTAAATAGTTACAAGTTGCTGGATTAAGTATATATCCAATAACTTAATCAAAATTTTATATATTTTTTTGGTGTGGATCCCAATGGGGTTGTCTTTTGCAAGAAGAAATAGCTGTTGGAAATTAAATTAATAAGCACCACAGATTAAACAACGATTTAATCAACAGTAGGGGTTTTATTGATCAAGTCAAGAACGTACCAATTAAGATGCCAATAGCAAAACCGAAAGCCAAGGAACAGGATCAGGAAAACAAACAGAAACAAGAAATCAAACGGTTAGAAAAACTTATCGTGATTTGATCGAGTCGCCTTAGGAAGACTGTCCTAAGAGAAAATATTGCCCCCAATTGGTGCAACTCAGGTACAGGCAAATTTCTCCGAGGATAAAACGATCACGGACTACGTACCACTGAACAGCACACAGGTAGGTAGTCACCGGCGGTCCTATCTCAGTCGCCTTGAATCTCACGAACGAATCTCTATGAACGGGAGTGTTTGATCTTTGAATCAAAGCAAGAGAATTGTGCTTCTCTTCAATATTCAAGTACCAAAAACGGCTGAGGCATTAGAGTATTTATATGTGTAGAAGAAATTAGGTTTTAAGCCTTAATTAGACCTAAAAACCTGATTTAATTCGGCCCAGGATTTCACTCACCCGTAACAAGCGCGGCCGCCCTCAGGGCTTGCGCGACCGCGCTCGAAGACGGGAAATTGGGGTGAAGCTGCGGAAGAGAAGCGCGGCCGCTCTCAGAGCTTAGCGCGGCCGCTCTCGAAGGCAGCAACCCAGACGTGAAAATCCTCCTTGCCTGTTCATTCCAAGCCAATTACCCACCAAGGCAATATGACTATGAACTTCAACACCACATATGCAAATATTCCAACAATCCCCCACAAGTTCATTGAAATATGACGTGTACAGATTGTCCATTGCCATGCTTTCAATAATGGTACCTTCCGGCTTGAACCACTACCTATGTTATCCAACGCAAACCTCCACAGGACCAGATGAACGGGTGTCTTGAATCTGATGCCTTTGGATGTAGAGGCCTTTACTGGTAACAAACACGACAAAAGCTATGATAGGCCCTCTATCGAACACTTGACGCTTATAAGCCATACGTCCCGATCCTCTATCATGAGTGCTTTCAAGGAATAACCCAAATTCCTCTAGTTGCGGCCAACAACAACACTCACTTAGCTGGGCATCTCAGAAGATGTGCTGCTAACATATTGTCTAAAAGACTTGATCCCATTCAAAGTTCCAAACTTTTACTAAATTAGCAGCAATGAGCACCTCTAGGCTATTCAGGGGATAGACTCAGACATGTAACATGTCAATCTATTATTTGGTGCTCCGACTCACCCCACAGCTTGTTATTACCACATTGAATCTCCTTTGTGGGATCTCCACTCAGGTAGATTGGGTTGCTACTGCGTTTGAGTCAGACGGGGTTCAGTCCCATCCCCAACCTAGATTTTTGAACTAGAGCAAATTCTAGCCCTTTGGTTAAAGGATCAGCTGTGTTATCCTTGGTACCAACATAATCAACAGCTATCACCTTCCGAGACACTAGATCCCTTATAGATTTTAATCTAATTTGGATGTGCCTCCTAGTTTTACAGTTGTACTTGACACTTTTCAGTTTCTCAATTGTGGCAGTGTTGTCACAATGTACAGAGATAACAGGCATGGGCTTACTGACCATGGGCAACTCGGACATAAGTCCTCGAAGCCATTCAGCTTCCAATCCAGTAGTGTCAAGGGCAACTAATTCGGCCTCAAATGTAGACCTAGACAACAGAGTTTGTTTGGTCGACCTCCAAGCGACTGCAGCTCCGCCTAAGGTGAAAACATACCCCGTACAGCCATAACTCCCGGAGTTATAGGCAATCCAGCTTGCATCACTATACCCTTCAAGCACAGAAGGATATCTACCGTAATGCAGCCCAAGGGAAATCGTTCCCTTCAAATACTTGAGAACTCTATCAAGAGCTTCCCAATGTGCTTTATTTGGACATTGAGTATATCTAGCCAACCTAGTAACCGAGTAGGATATATCCGGTCTAGTACAATTGGCAAGATACATCAAACTTCCAATTATTTGAGAATATCTCAACTGAGCCATCGGTACTCCACTTTCATTCTTAGTAAGAGCAGATGAAGGATCATATGGAGTCTTAGCCACTTTGCAATTCTTATAACCAAATTTCTCAATTACACTTTCAGTATAATGAGATTGCGATATGGTTATGCCACTAGTTGAACGAGTCAACTTAAGGCCAAGAATCACACTAGCTACTCCCATATCCTTCATCTCAAACTTACTTTTCAAGAATGCCTTAGTAGTATCAATTATCCTCATATCCGTTCCAAACAACAGAATATCATCGACATACAGACATAAGACAATACTACTATCACCAATACTCTTGCTATAGACACACTTATCAAATTCATTAGTAACAAAGCCAAACGATGAGACAATTTTATCAAATTTCTCATGCCATTGCTTAGGGGCTTGTTTAAGTCCATACAAGGACTTAACAAGTTTACAAACCTTTCTCTCATTGCCAGGGGCCTCAAAACCTTCAGGTTGATCCATATAAATTTCTTCCTCCAGATCGCCATGCAAGAACGCGGTCTTAACATCCATCTGATGGATAGGAAGATTATATACAGAGGCCAATGCGATAAGCATTCGGATTGTAGTCATTCTAGCAACTGGCGAATAGGTATCTAAATAGTCTATTCCCTCCATTTGCTTGAATCCCTTAGCCACTAACCTAGCCTTAAACTTGTCAACGGTTCCATCCGGTTTCAGTTTCCTTTAGAAGACCCACTTACATCCTATCGTGCTACAACCAGGAGGGAGATCGACCAATTCCCATGTCCCATTAGAGACAATAGAATCCATCTCACTCTTAACAGCATCCTTCCACTGCTTGGCATCAGAAGTAGCCAAGGCAGCTTTGAAGGTTAGAAGATCACCCTCGACATTGTAAGTGATGAAATCACTTCCAAAATCCTTGGTGGTCCTTGCCCGTTTGCTCCTTCTTGGTTCAATCTCATCGTCAGAATGAGTTGCACTGGAATCAACCCCCACATTTGTCATCTCCTCTACTTGAGCAGGAATGGAATTAGTGGTTGGGTTAGATTCCTTAGGAAGTCCGTTCTTCATAGGAAACACATCCTCAAAAAATGTTGCATCACGTAACTCAACTATAGAGTTCACATCTATGCCAGAAATTTCAGATTTTATAATAAGAAATCTCAATGCATAACTTGTTTCAGAATAACCTATAAAGATAGCATCAACAGTTTTAGGTCCAAGCTTTTTCCTTTTATGTGCAGGTACAAGTACCTTTGCAAGGCACCCCCACACTTTTAAGTGTTTCAAGCTAGCTTGTCGACCTCTCCAAAGTTCAAACGGACTTTCCTTTCTATGCTTAGGAGGGACTCTATTCAGAATATGGCAAGCCGTATTCAAAGCCTCTCCCCACATATATTTGGGCAGTCCAGAACTTATAAGCAAACTGTTAATCATATCTGACGCACCTGGATCATCACCTCGAAAAACATCGTCCTGCTCCTTCCACAGTTTAACAGCAGCCACATTAACTGGATCATCACCATTCAGAGCGGGACATTTAGATGTCAGCATACCAGACATACCCTTAATTGACAGCCAGATCTTCATGCGTTCAGACCAACGCTTGAAGTTCTTACCACCAAACTTCTCCGGAAGATCGGAGGTGTCAACTAGGGACTTAAAGGGAGAGCTAGAGGAACCACCAGACATGATCAAATAAAAATACTATTTTCTCTTAGACTGTTGGAAATTAAATTAATAAGCACCACAGATTAAACAACGATTTAATCAACTGTAGGGGTTTTATTGATCATGTCAAGAACGTACCAATTAAGATGCCAATAGCAAAACCGAAAGCCAAGGAACAGGATCAGGAAAACAAACAGAAACAAGAAATCAAACGGTTAGAAAAACTTATCGTGATTTGATCGAGTCGCCTTAGGAAGACTGTCCTAAGAGAAAATATTGCCCCCAATTGGTGCAACTCAGGTACAGGCAAATTTCTCCGAGGATAAAACGATCACGGACTACGTACCACAGAACAGCACACAGGTAGGTAGTCACCGGCGGTCCTATCTCAGTCGCCTTGAATCTCACGAACGAATCTCTATGAACGGGAGTGTTTGATCTTTGAATCAAAGCAAGAGAATTGTGTTTCTCTTCAATATTCAAGTACCAAAAACGGCTGAGGCATTAGAGTATTTATATGTGTAGAAGAAATTAGGTTTTAAGCCTTAATTAGACCTAAAAACCTGATTTAATTCGGCCCAGGATTTCACTCACCCGTAACAAGCGCGGCCGCCCTCAGGGCTTGCGCGACCGCGCTCGAAGACGGGAAATTGGGGTGAAGCTGCGGAAGAGAAGCGCGGCCGCTCTCAGAGCTTAGCGCGGCCGCTCTCGAAGGCAGCAACCCAGACGTGAAAATCCTCCTTGCCTGTTCATTCCAAGCCAATTACCCACCAAGGCAATATGACTATGAACTTCAACACCACATATGCAAATATTCCAACAATAGCCATACTCAGGGCCATATATTAAATAGTTACAAGTTGCTGGATTAAGTATATATCCAATAATTTAATCAAATTTTTATATATTTTTTTGGTGTGGATTAACACTAAAACCATAAAGAGGAATTATTTAGAACAACAAATTGAATAGCTTATAAGCAAGTTGGGTCATGGGTTTCAATCATTTAACTTCTGCTAATTTTTTATACCATTATTAGCTTGCTGTATTTCTATATTTTTATGACAATGTATAGCCTGCAATTACGCAATCATTCATTATTAATCATAATATTTTAATATACCCTTTTCTTATAGAGTTGCCTAAGGTCCCTTCGGTAGCCTCCAACTTTTATCGAGGATAGTCAATTTGAGTTATTCCTGTTGGATCCATGGGTCTAGATTTTATTCTTAAAAAGCCCCCAGTAAATTTTGTATTGTTTGTGGATGCCAACAATACCCTTACCCAAAAACCCTACCTATGAAGGAGGTCTATTCTTTCCTGAAGTAACTTTTTCGGTAGATTATCCATTCAGACCTCCTACGGTTGTATTCACTATTCAAATCTTGCATCTACTACTACTGTAATTAAATTAATGAGATATGATGGGGTATTTATTGATCAAGGAACTTTAAATGTATTTTGAAAAAAGTATGTCCTCATAAAGAATAAGTCCTAGATGAATATCATTATAATTTGATTTCTCAAAGTTGAAAGTAAACGTTTAAGGCAAAGAGAGTAATACCTATAAACTCCTTCTTCCCCCAGTTCACACTCACTTTGAAGATTGAATATAAAGCCAGAAGAGTTTCCTTCCCTTCCTTTCCTATCTTCAACTTTTATCAAGGATACTCAATTTGAGTTATTTCTGTTGGATCCATGGGTCTAGATTTTATTCTTAAAAAGCCCCCAGTAAATTTTGTAATGTTTGTGGATGCCAACAATACCCTTACCCAAAAACCCTACCTATGAAGGAGGTCTATTCTTTCATGAAGTAACTTTTTCGGTATATTATCCATTCAGACCTCCTATTCAAATCTTGCATCTACTACTCTACTGTAATTAAATTAATGAGATATGGTGGGGTATTTATTGACCAAGGAACTTTAAATGTATTTTGAAAAAAGTATGTCCTCATAAAGAATAAGTCCTAGATGAATATCATTATACCAGTTCACACTCACTTTGAAGATTGAATCTAAAGCCAGAAGAGTTTCCTTCCCTTCCCTTCCCTTCCCTTCCTATCTTCAACTTACCACCGGTGGATCTGCTACAACATTTACACTACTATCTACTAACTGTATGTATATTTTCATGTTAATTGCTCTTCCCAATTTAATCTTTCTATTTCTATAGGAATTGAAATTTTAGTTTCTATATGGAGTATATATTCAAACACTACATATATATTATAGAACATCAATCTGGAAAAACCTTGTAAGAATCTTTTATATGGGGGTCATTTGCATCTCATAGGCTGCCTTGTTTTGGATCTAATTCAAATCCTTATTTCCATCCATGCTCTTCCAACTTTAAACTCTCTCTCCTTATCAAAGCTTTTTGGATCATCAGATTACTTGGGTGAAGAAAATCTTGAGTAAGGGCATAAGAATCAAACATGTCAACCTCCTCGTCCTCATCAAAAAGATGCTGCCAGTTTTCACTTGAGAAGATCAACGCTGTCACAAATCAGTTTGAGAAAAAGCTCCTTGGAAAAGGAGGAGAAGCAATGGTCTATTTCGCTGAGATCTATATCGGCTCAAAGAAAACCCCTGTTGCCGTGAAATACTTGAAAGACACCACTAAGGAGTTTGAAAGTGAGATCCAGACGTTACCCAAGATTCAACACCCCAACATTGTCTCTCTGATTGGCTATTGCAACGAATCCGGTCAGAAGATCCTTGTTTATGAATATATGGAAAAGGGATGCCTATCAGATTATTTGAAAAAGAAAAAAGATAAGCCTTTGTCCTGGCTGCAACGACTCAACATCTGCCTTGATGTTGCACGCGGGTTGCAACACCTTCATAGTGAGACCAATGAATTTCCCAAAGGAATAATCCATCGCGATGTGAAGCCGGAGAATATTCTTGTGGGTGAGAATTGGGTTGGTAAGCTTTCTGACTTTGGGATGCTTAAGTTGTCCAATGCTGGCCAAGTCAAATCCTCGATGGTCACTGTTGGTAAAGGCACTCCCGGGTATTTTGCACCAGAATATCACAAGTTCGGTTGTGTAACAAGGAAAATAGATGTTTACGCCTTCGGTGTTGTATTATTTCAAGTGTTATGCGAGAAAAAGCCTTGGGATAGGGAGGATGAGAGCTACTACTTCGATGAAAATGAAGATTTAGGAATTTGGGCCCAGAAAAACGTTGATGCTCAAATCCGACGGGAGATGTCGGGAGATTCCTTTACTTTATTTACTGATATTATAGGGAGAAGCTTGCAAGGGAACCCAGGCAAACGGCCTACTATGGAGAAGGTGGTGCTGGATCTAGAGAAGGTACTGCTAGAATGCCAAGAATCCGAAAACCAACCAAAGCAATTTGATGACACTGAAGAGGTATATATATAAAGGTCCTCTTTTATTCCTTCCACTTCTCTTATTCACTCTCTAATGCGCTATTATATTGTCTATGAAGACCTACTTGCAACCAAGCCCAAGCAAATGGCCTACAATTGATGATGTGGTGCTGAATCTCAGGTATGTGAATTGATAGGGGCCCACTTTTCAGTCATCGTAATTTTCATTCAATTCACACTTTTAATTGGCTTAAACAATGCATGTGATTGGTTCTGTACAGAAGATGCCGCCAGTTTTCAATCAAGGAGATTGAAGCAGGCACAAATAAGTTTGATAGAAGAAAGATCATTGGCCAAGGTGAAGAATCAACGGTGTATTTCGCTGGGATCTATATTGGCTCAAAAATAACTCCGGTTGCTGTGAGACTCTTGAAAGACAACACTCAAAAGCTTGAAAGAGCGATCCAGACCTTGTCCAAGATTCAACACCCCAACCTTGTCTCTCTGATCGGCTACTGCAACGAATCCGATTATAAGATACTTGTTTATGAATACATGGCAAAGGGATGCCTATCTCGTTATTTGGAAAAAGGAAGTTGTATTTCTCTCTCTTGGCTTGAACGACTCAACGTCTGCCTTGGTGCTGCACACGGGTTGCAACACCTTCATACTGAGACCGATGAATTTCCGAAAGGAAAAGTTCATCGTGACGTGAAGCCGGGAAATATTTTTGTGGGTGAGAATTGGGTTGGTAAGCTTTCTGAGTTCAAGATGTTCTCCATTGCCGGCCAAGACAAAACCACGATTTGCACTATTATTAGCAGCAGCACGGTTGCGTATTATGCGCCAGAGTATCGGATGTTAGGTCGGGTAACGAGGAAAACAGATGTATATGCCTTCGGTATTGTGTTACTCCAAGTGTTATGCGGGAAATTGCCTTGGGATCGGATAGATGAGAGCAACTACGGGGATTTAGGAATTTGGGCCCAGGAAAACGTTGATTCTCAAATCCGAGGGGAGATGTCGGAAAAATCCTTAACTTTATTTACTGTTATTATAGGGAGAAGCTTGCAACTGAACCCAGGCAAACGGCCTAGTATGAATGACGTGGTGCTGAATATTCAGAAGGCAATAGAATGGCAAGAATATGAAAACCTAGCAAAGCAAGTTGAAAAGGTATGTAGATGCCCTCAATCCTTCCACTTGTCATATATTTTTTATTTTTTGATAAGGAAGCTAAATTTAATATGGAATATTATATCAATGTCCATAATCGTTCCAAATCACCTTCGATCATGAGCAGAATATGATTGTAATAATACAATCAAGCAGTTGATAGTATTGTACTCCTATTGGTGGAGGATTAGGATCAAAATATGAAGGTTTTCGGCCCCTTGTTTTAAACAATTTGTGGTTGCTCTTCAGGAATATGAACTAACCCACGCTGAGCAGACAAACCCAAGTTCAAGCAACCCCATTAAAGAAAAAGTGAGATGGAACTGGACAAGATGTCAAATTTGCTGAAAAAGGAGAAATCACAAGGCAATTGATTGCTGGTATAGGTTCGATCTCTCTTATCAATCATAGCAACAGTGATCCTTCTCTCTATCTGATTTTGTTATAAAGGATCACAACATTAGCAAGAAAATCCATGTAAAAATATTTTATTTTTGCTGAAAAGGAAAGGAAGTCGCTTATGTTTGTTTGTGTTATTTGTCAAAGTTGTAAACCACCCTTCAACTTAAATAATTTTGTTTCTCATTTTTCTTTACAAAAGGTGCATTGTCATCCATCTCCTGTTTTCTTAAATCAAGGTTTTTGTTTTTATGCTAGATGATTTTATGGAGAAAATATTTTGTATTGGAAAACATTGTAATTGTTATTGACATATTGATCTCCTATTTATACACATAGGACAGTTGTTATCTTGGTTTACAACTCTAATAATAAATAGAAAAGATTTTCCTATAATGAATAGGAAACTAAATAACTTAAGGAACAAGAGAACTTGTGACCCAAGTCACGATATTTATGGAGGATCTCTATCATGCCCCCGCAAGATGGACGACCGTTGAGAGAGACCAATCTTGAAGACAAGTTCTTGAAAACGAGTGCGAATAATAGCCTTCCTAAGAGCATCAGCTAACTGATCACCCCCGGAGACTTTAACAACTCTCAACTTTTGAGCTTGAACTTGCTCACGCACAAAATGATAATCCAGGGCTAAGTGTTTCATGCGTGAGTGAAATTTAGGATTAGCAGCAACATAAGTTGCACCCATATTATCACAATACACAACCGGCACCTGAGAGAGAGAGATACCGGACGTTCCTGCAAGAGATTCTGAACGCACAACACTTCAGCTGTTGTGGCAGCAATGGCCCTGTATTCGGCTTCAGTAGATGATCTAGCTAACGTCCTTTGTTTGCGAGAACTCCAAGAAATCAAATTGGAACCAAGATATATAAGATAGCTAGAAGTAGAAACATAATCTCCCTTATCTCCTGCCCAATCAGCATCCGTAAATGCACGCAGAATAGTAGGAGATTGGCGTCGCAATAATAGCCCATGCATACTAGTACCAACAAGATAACGAAGAACCCGTTTGAGTGCAGACCAATGAATGTCAGTAGGATTTTGCATAAACTGCGAAAGCCTATTGACAGCAGATGATATATAAAAACGAGTGAGAGATAAATATTGCAAAGTACCAACAATAGCCCGATGCTTGACGTAGCGGAAGACTTGATAAAGATTAATCACAGAATTTCGCTCGAGAAATTCAGCGATCAACCGTCAATTTTCGCTCGAGAAAACTGAAGAGTAAACACTCAAATTTTATTAATCAACAACTGATTTTCGGAATTACAATTAGCCCTCATTATATAGTGACTCTAAGACTTGAAAAACAAGTCAAAAACTTCCCAAAATAACCCTAGTCTATATAGTAACCTAATCAATCAATAAAACCTTAAAATAAAGTCCTAATATACTTCTAATACCAAAAATATTACCTATTTAAAATAAATTCCGAAAATAATAAAATAATATCAAATAAAAATAGTTAAAATCAAATCCTAACTTGTCATAATAATTTCCCTTCATCATTCTCCCCTGCTTGAAGAAAATTCGTCCTCAAATTTTAAGTTTTGCTTGAATTGAAGCACTTGAAACTATTTGACGTACTTTAAATTTAGTACCACTCGCCATGATATCCATCCATCCAGTCTGTCCATCCATTCATGAGAAAGTTCTCAATAATCATCTTTTTTAAGAACCAAGAATCTGAAACATTAGAACTATCAACATTGAAAGGATCTTCGTAAGGATGACCAATGTCAAACTTCCACATCAATTTATCTTGTGAAGATTCAACGCCAACCATTGGTACACCCATATGATGAGATGTTGGTAATTGACAGATTTCACAATTACATTCATCATAAATAGGTGGTTTTGATCAATCGATGAAAAGTTCGGCAGTCACCGATTCGACGAAAGGCCACGAAATATCACCACCATCAGAATCCACCTCACAGTCTCGCTGTCCGTCGCTGCCACCAAGTCTAGGCTGATTCCTCCGATTCTGTTGATTGAACAAGTCGGTCATCCTGACCGTTAACTGTTCCATCAACAACTCCATACGTTGATCTACGATGGATCCGATGCGTTCCTCCAAAACCGCCTCATCTCGCTCGTAGATCGCTTCCACAGTTTGTCTCTTCTGCCTCCGAACCATTCTTCCTAGAACGAACGAAAAGCTCTGATACCAACTGACGTAGCGGAAGACTTGATAAAGATTAATCACAGAATTTCGCTCGAGAAATTCAGCGATCAACCGTCAATTTTCGCTCGAGAAAACTGAAGAGTAAACACTCAAATTTTATTAATCAACAACTGATTTTCGGAATTACAATTAGCCCTCATTATATAGTGACTCTAAGACTTGAAAAACAAGTCAAAAACTTCCCAAAATAACCCTAGTCTATATAGTAACCTAATCAATCAATAAAACCATAAAATAAAGTCCTAATATACTTCTAATACCAAAAATATTACCTATTTAAAATAAATTCCGAAAATAATAAAATAATATCAAATAAAAATAGTTAAAATCAAATCCTAACTTGTCATAATAATTTCCCTTCATCATTCTCCCCTGCTTGAAGAAAATTCGTCCTCAAATTTTAAGTTTTGCTTGAATTGAAGCACTTGAAACTATTTGACGTACTTTAAATTTAGTACCACTCGCCATGATATCCATCCATCCAGTCTGTCCATCCATTCATGAGAAAGTTCTCAATAATCATCTTTTTGAAGAACCAAGAATCTGAAACATTAGAACTATCAACATTGAAAGGATCTTCGTAAGGATGACCAATGTCAAACTTCCACATCAATTTATCTTGTGAAGATTCAACGCCAACCATTGGTACACCCATATGATGAGATGTTGGTAATTGACAGATTTCACAATTACATTCATCATAAATAGGTGGTTTTGATCAATCGATGAAAAGTTCCTGAGTCAGGTTCGACGAAAGGCCACGAAATATCACCACCATCGAGAATCCACCTCACAGGTCTCGCGCCCGTCGGCTGCCACCAAGTCAGGTGATTCCTCCGATTACGTTGATTGAACAAGTCGGTCATCCTGACCGTTAACTGTTCCATCAACAACTCCATACGTTGATCTACGATGGATCCGATGCGTTCCTCCAAAACCGCCTCATCTCGCTCGTAGATCGCTTCCACAGTTTGTCTCTTCTGCCTCCGAACCATTCTTCCTAGAACGAACGAAAAGCTCTGATACCAACTGACGTAGCGGAAGACTTGATAAAGATTAATCACAGAATTTCGCTCGAGAAATTCAGCGATCAACCGTCAATTTTCGCTCGAGAAAACTGAAGAGTAAACACTCAAATTTTATTAATCAACAACTGATTTTCGGAATTACAATTAGCCCTCATTATATAGTGACTCTAAGACTTGAAAAACAAGTCAAAAACTTCCCAAAATAACCCTAGTCTATATAGTAACCTAATCAATCAATAAAACCTTAAAATAAAGTCCTAATATACTTCTAATACCAAAAATATTACCTATTTAAAATAAATTCCGAAAATAATAAAATAATAACAAATAAAAATAGTTAAAATCAAATCCTAACTTGTCATAATAATTTTCCTTCATCAATACTATGTCGGATTAGCTAAAGAGTACCGGACGACACTGAGAGAGCCGGATCAGGGACCATTGGAGTGGGAACAGGGTTTGCATCATCCATCTTTGTTCGAAGTAGTAAATCCTGAATATATTTGTGTTGACTCAAAAATAAACCTTGTGGATGCGGAAGCACTTCAACCCCCAAAAAATAGGACAAAGGACCAAGATCCTTCAAAGAAAACCGTGATGCCAAAGTAGAAATAAAGGATGCAAGAAGAGACTCATCAGACCCGATCACAATTATATCATCCACATACACAAGCAAATAAACCACTCCTTGAGATGCATGAAGCGTGAAGAGGGAGGCATCAGAAATAGAATTTAAAAATCCCAACGAAAGAAGATACCCTTTCAATTCATTGTACCAAGCCTGAGGAGCTTGTTTAAGACCATAAAGTGCTTGACAATGTTTACACAGAAAAGTGGGATTAGAAGAACTCACAAATCCTGGGGGTTGAACCATGTAGACATCATCATAAAGCTTACCCTGATGAAATGCATTGTTTATGTCAATTTGTCGAAGATGCTAGCCGTTGGTGACAGCCAAAGAAAGAACATTACGAATGGTGGCAGGTTTCACAACTGGACTAAATGTCTCGGAATAATCAATGCCCGATCGTTGATGAAAACCCTTAGCCACAAGACGAGCCTTATATCTATCAACCGACCCATCCGGATTGTACTTGGTCCTAAAAATCCACTTGCAGCCAATAGGTTTATGAGTAGGGAAAGGTGGGACAAGATCCCACGTATTATTTTGAATTAAGGCATCAAACTCAGCTTGCATAGCCGCCTGCCAAACAGGAAGTTTTAAGGCCTGTATGTAGGTATTGGGCTCAATGGTAGAATCAGGAAGGGAGAGGTGAAGGTTTAGTTTATAAATGGGTTTTCTAATGTTGTTTTGTAGTCGTGTGAGAGGGCGAGGAGGAGGAGGTGGTGGGGGTGGCGGAACAGCCAGGTTGGTCCGTGGGGTAGAAGCAGAATGTGAGGGTGCAGGGCTTGGATTGGAGGCCGAGGAAGATGGCATGGGAGAGGGGACAATAGGCTCAGCAGAAGGTGGGTTAACAACATGAACCGAAGGTTGTAGAGGAGAGGCAGGTAAGATGGGAATAGCCGAAATACACCATTCATCAACTGAACTTGAAGGAGATGGAGTGGCACCAAAATCTGCAAAAGGAAAATTGTGTTCCACAAACTTGACATGGTGAGACACAAAAATTTTGAGATTGGAGGGATCAAGACAATAATATGCACTTTGAGTTGGTGAGTAACCAACAACGACACATGGAGTAGATTTGGGC
The DNA here is from genome assembly GCA_022495995.1 of Adenophora triphylla var. japonica. Taxonomy (NCBI): domain Eukaryota; kingdom Viridiplantae; phylum Streptophyta; class Magnoliopsida; order Asterales; family Campanulaceae; genus Adenophora; species Adenophora triphylla. The sequence continues at coordinate 160,604 of JAFEMH010005376.1, forward strand.
TCAAGTTTATTGGTTGTGTAGGGACGGAGCCAAGGATAACATAAGCAACCGAAACTACGAAGTTTGAGATAATTGGGATGATGACCAAAAAGACAGAAGAATGGATATTGGAGAGTTAAGGTGGGAGTAGGCATGCGATTGATGAGATAGCAAGCAGTGACAAATGCAAGAGCCTAAAATTTACGTGGCATGCAAGAGTGAGTGAGAAGAGATAAGCCCGTTTCAACAATATGATGATTTCATCTTTCAGAGTAGCCATTGTGTTCGGGTGTGTGAGGAGGAGAAGTAAGATGAGTGATACCACGAGAGATGAGAAGGGGGCGGAGACCAAGATATTCTCCCCCATTGTCACTAAAAATAGTGAGAATAGGGCGTTGAAAATATTTTTCAACAAGAGTTTTGAAGTTAGAGAAAACTTTGGTGGCATCATTTTTGTGCTTAAGAGGATAGAGCCAAGTATATTTTGAAAAATGATCAACAAAGATTATGTAATATTTAAAACCATCATAGGAAAGAAGAGGAGATGTCCAAACATCACTATAAATAACATCAAGAGGTCCAAGAGAAGAAATAGAATTTTGATTAAAAGGTAACTTGTGACTTTTATTGCTATCACAAGAATTACAATGAAAAGTATTTGAACTAGGAATTTCTAAATGAAAAGAACTACTAAGATGACGTAAGATATTGTAAGAAGGATGCCCTAAACGATGATGCCAGTTGATTGCGGATGACTTGGAAGAGACATGAACGGCAGGAGAAGGAGGATGCCATTCAAAGATGCCCGACTCAGGTTTGCCTTGGATAATTATAGTTCCCGACTTGAGGTCCTTCACAATAAAAGAATTAAGTGAGAAGGTGATGGAAACATTATTATCAAGACAGAATGTAGAGACAAAAATTATATTGCGAGAGACAGTAGGAACATGAAGAACTTGACGAAGATTTAAAGAAGTAAAGTTAGTGAGAAAAGAGGTGGAACCAATATTTGATATTTGAAGACCCGAGCCATCCCCGATTAAAAGTTCCTCCGTGCCATCATAAGGTGCATGAAGAGATAAATTATTGAGGTCATTAGTGACATGGTGGGTAGCCCCACTGTCGAAGAGCCAACCAGTGGAAGGAGGGGTAGAGGTTATGGCAGCATAAGCACGAGGAGGGTTCTGTCCACGATTTTGGCGAGGGTTAGTGGTTCGATTTTGGTTGGATTGGTTATTAGGGTTTGATGGGAAGGTAGAATTGGGATAAGTTTGGCGAAAGGAGGGACATTGGTTGAGGAAGTGGCCATTTAAGCGGCACCACTGACACTTGCCTCGATATGGCCGTGGGTTGGAGGAGCTAGGGGTGGTCGGCAGGTTAGAAGAAAAAGTAGGTTGTGAGGTGGGTTGCGGAGAGTAGGCAGGCGGATTATGGGTGGGCGGAGAGAAGGATTTGGGTTGGTTGTTGTGATTATTGCGATTTTGGTTGCGGGCAGCATATGCAACTGAGGCCGAAAAAGTGGTAGGTGTAGGGTTTCGATGCTTGAGAGAATTCTCCTTGTTGAGAAGTTTCTCATGAAGTTCATCGAAAGAGATAGGGGTGTCCCGACTATGAACTGCACTTATGACACTATCGTATTCGGAGTCATTGAGTTGTTCGAGAATTTTATTAACCAAGTCTTCAGGATCAATAGGGCGACCGAGGGATGCAAGTTGGGCCGAGCAAGATTTAAATTCCTGCATGTAATCAGAGATGGATCTCGATCCTTTTGTTATGCTTTGAAGGCGGTCTTTTATTTGTTTGATGTGGCCTTTTGATGGTTTGGCATAAGTTTTTAAAAGTGTTTTCCATGCATCATGGGTGTTGATGCATTGAGAAACAAGAGGGACAAGGTTGGTTGACAAAGTTCCGGCAAGAGCACCAAGGATAAGTTTATCTTGGCGGAACCATGTTGAATAGGCAGGATTATTGGCTTTGGTTGTTGATGTGACGGTGTTTGTTGCTGGTGTTGTCGCCGGAGTAGTGTTGGTAGATGCAGTTGTGGCGGTGGTTATTTCTTGTGGTGGTGCCGGTAGAGATCCATTAAGGTATTGAAATAAATCAAGACCAATAAGGGTTGCTTCTAGTTGTGTTTTCCAAGCAATATAGTTTGTTGAAGTAAGTTTAATTATTTGAGAAAGAGAAACAAAGATGAGAGGTTTGTCGTGCTCATACGCATTAGGGATTAAGGTGTTTTCGGCCATTGTAGAGGTAGGTTAAGGATCGTTAGGCTGATACCATATGGAGAAAATATTTTGTATTGGAAAACGTTGTAATTGTTATTGACATATTGATCTCCTATTTATACACATAGGAGAGTTGTTATCTTGGTTTGCAACTCTAATAATAAATAGAAAAGATTTTCCTATAATGAATAGGAAACTAAATAACTTAAGGAACAAGAGAACTTGTGACCCAAGTCACGATATTTATGGAGGATCTCTATCGATTTTTCAAGATTTACGTGTGTATGTAAGCGCTAAATAAAAAATCTGTTTTTTATTCATTAAACATCTTATTCCGCAACCAACAATTCATACTTAATTTTACCAAACACAACCTAAGCCATTATGGACATTCATTGAATCATTTTGGGACGTAGGTAATAAAAACTTTGCAGGACCACGATCTTCCCCCAAGTCTCACTGTTTGATTGGCTTGAGTGAAACTTGAGCTTGATTATGATAGAAGACTTGACCTCTAAATAATAACCTTAACATAGCTCACTGTTTACCTCATATTCTCCACTTGAAAGCACTTAACTATGAAATATGTGTCAATCCTAAGATATTGCGAAAGCTATTATTTATTATCTTCTTAATCGTCAGTTAATCTTTTTATAAATAAATTAATTTTACCTTATTATTGGATTTGAACAGTCTATTGCCAAAAAATCCTCAAAATTAATAATTAGTGATGATGCCAAAAAGTCGAATTAGCCCAAATTCAGCAGCGATAGGTTGTACTCACGGCAATTAGAATAGCCCTGAAAATAAGACAGAAAACGTAAACTAAGTTCGGGAGAAACGCTTCACCTGGCGAGCCCTCCCGGCGTGAGGAAGTAAGTTCACGGTTTGTATAGTTGAGTAATCAAATTGACAGAGTTTCGAGTCAAAAGAGATAACATACCAAAATATTGAAATAATGGCTTGTATTTATAGTGAGGGATACGTATTAGAATCCATGTTGAACTTGGATCTGTAAAAAGAGATAAAGATATAATCCTAGGAGGATTATATACATTGGAAGAAGTCCTTATTTGACTTGAATTGAGTATGCGGGGAGTTTACAATCCCGATTAGATTATAACCTTGTTTATTTGTGTCCTTGTTTGAATAGGAGCTGCACAAGCTCACACCTGATTTGCCATTTTCTTGATTCTCTATACGTAATATAGCGAGTACGACAGTAATCCCGATTAAATTACTATAATTCCGAAGTAAACTGTGAAATTACCATGCTTCCAACACACTAACGACTTGAACACCCGTTTCATTTTCACTCAACTTTGTTGGATCTTTCTTAAGAAACCTCTATTAAGTTCTGGGTCATCAAGTCATCTTTTGTTGCCATCACTTAAACTCAAGGCCAACTAAATTTTCCAACTTTGACTATGCCGAGTCAGGAATACTTGGAACAACAACATTCCATTTGAGTCTTCTCACAAAGATCCTTCCCTAAAATTTGCTTTTAATATCGAACAACAATTATAACTTTGTTTTTACAAATGTAACTCTTTAACTTAATTAGAAGAATTCACTTTAAAAATAAATTGCTAATTCAATAGAAGAATTAACATGCCAATTTATTTCTCATAATCACCCATATTTATAAACCTATGATAATCTTAAATGAAATTATAATAAATGGAGGGTTAATAATTTCAAAATCCTTTAAAGGTTTCATTTTGGAGTAACCTAGAGAAAAGTCAGAATTTCCATTTACATAATACACAATTCTTTTTAGAAGATACTCCTTTTAAATATTTTTGTGTCATTTGTCATCATCAACAACAATATGATTTAATAACTTTCTTCAAGAAGAAGTTCTTATTGTTTTTTATCTTTATACCATTAGTCACATATTCCCCTATTAGATTTCCGGTAACAACTTCTTCCAATAAGCCTTATAAGTTTTAGTTCTTTTTAATGACATTTGTCGTAATCATTCACAACAATTGAATCTCAAACAATTTTTTTCAATAAATTCTATTATTACTTTTATATTTGTGATTTTTGTCATTAATTGACAATAATAGGATTTAACAACTCCTTTCAAAGAAGCCCTATCATTTTTGTCAATACATTATTTATAAAATGCCATCGCCAAGATGTATATTATTTCTTTTAACGTTCATCTTCTCAACTTAGTTCAACTAACATTTCAATTCTCTCACTATTATTCCACAAGAGACATCTCTATTCATTGAAAAACATTAGATGTTGTGTCCGCAACTAGTTTATACAACAGCTGCAACATCTTTGTAATGATTACCGGCCAATCACCCCTTTTCAACCTTCATAATCTTATTAAACAAGAGAAATTGTTATTAGTATTACAATTCA